>CAHIKZ030003976.1:0-49126 GCA_903632075.3 Acanthosepion pharaonis
ATTAAACACTGCACGATTTATATATTGATTTATTATTTAACCAGTACAATATCCAAGAGACACTCAAAGCAGAGGATTAGTAAATTAGGTGTGATAAAAAAGTAAGAATTAAAAATAATGAGGATAAAAAAGATAGGTAATAATTGACACTTGACTTGAAGAGAATACATTTTTAGAATTTCCTAAAGTATTACATATTGTGCGCTCCGACCTTCCCGAGAGAAAAAGAGATGGAAGTTTCAGAGAGAGAGAGTGAGAGAGAGAAGGTGTGAAAGAGAGAGAGAGATAGAAGACAAGAGAAAAAGAGAAATAACACTGTGCAAAATATAAACAGTACATGATTTATATATTCATTGGAGAGTGTGTGAATAAATCATCTATGATTTTCAGGAATAAAGTACAAAGTTTTCTGTTTTAAAAGAAAATCTTGAAATTCTGTTCTGATGAATTGTTATGCTTTTAATTAGTGTGCTGACTAATATCCTTATCTTTGTTTTTATTCTCGTTCAGTCACTGCTCTTTTTTTCTGTGTGTCGCTGAAAGTTGTACGAGTGGAAGAGATAGAAAAAACACAGAGAGTGTGAAATAGAAAATACAAAGAGAGAGAGGGGGAAGAGAGAGAATATACAGATAGATATAGTGGTAGAGAGAGAGAGAGAGAGAGAGTGATACAGAGAAATAAAAATTGCGAGAGAAAAATAGATGAGATAGAGATAGAAGTTACAGGTAGACGGATGGAGAAGTCACTGCGAGACAGCGAGAAAGAGAGAGAGATAGGGAAAGAGAGAGTAGATACAGATAGATCTAATGACAGAGTGAGAGAGAGATAAAAAAACAGAGAGAGAAAAATAGAGAAGGTAGAGAGACAAGTTACAAGTAGACGAAGGGAGAAGTCACTGCAAGACAGAGAGAGAGAGAGAAAGAGAGAGAGAGAGAGAGAGAGAGAGAAAGAGAGAGAGAAAGAGAAATGTGCAGACACATACAGAGAGAGAAGACACAGACAGGTGAGAAGGAACACAGGGTAAGAGAGAAGAAGATACAAATGATATGGAATATCCGGATGACACGAATTCAAATTTGGCTAAAATGTTACAAATGCTGAATCTGCTACAAATCTATCATGTTACAGTTATTTTAACTAATACTCACACAGTAAAAAGCTCAAGAGCCACTCAAAGTAGATGATTACTGAATGATGTGTGATAGAAGAGTAGGAAGTAGGAAGTAAAGATGATGAGAATAAAGAAGATAGATTGACTCTTGATTTGAATGTTGTGAGTAATCACCCTTGCCGGCATCTGAAACGATAAAAATATTTAATCAAGAACAGAATTTATAAAACAGAAAACAACATTAAAGTTTTATATGTGGTCAATTGAAGTAGCTAAACCCATTTATTAATATTCTATCGTAATTAAAAATAAAAAAGAAATAGAATTTGAAAACAATGGCTAAGTTAAAAACTTTTAAAAATGAAGCTGTTTTGGAAAGTAAACAGATCAATGGCTCAGGTTTTCTTTCTAGATTTTTGACTACAATGTAAATGTTAAAATGAAATTTGCAAACAGCTGCACAAACAAACACACACACAGAAACACACACATACACACAGATACACATATACATTTTAACTTTAATTAAATATCTTTTTCTTCTGATTGATAATTTTGTTTTCTTTACCGGAAATAAAATAGGAACAAAGGTTACATACTCCTGCATTGGATTTACACACACCATACCCCACCAGGCCAACGATGAACACGGCTTCCTTTTACAGACTGGTATGTCATTTGAGTGCAATTTTATTCCAGCATAATATCAAATGCCTCCACAATTTGTTTTACAAATTCATAATTTTACCAAAGTTGTAAATTTCTTAACTTTTTTTAATGAATTAGTTGTTTGGCCCATTATTTTTTTAAGTTAATACAAATTACTAAACTTCGTTTTATTACACGTTTTTTAAGGTCCTCTGTATAACTGGAAACATTTTCCGTAATTTCTTTCTTTTTACTTTGAAGTTAACACATAATTAATAACATCAATACATTTGTCCCTAGACTTTTATCTTCCGTATAGTTAAAAAATATTCATCTGCATTTTCTTTTTTAACAGTTGAATTCCTCATAATAAAAAGATGTTTTTTCTCTGTCGGGATTTTGTGAAATTGTTTCTTTTTTCTACATCGGGTTCTTGCAAAAATGTGTTTCTGAGATCTTGTAAAATTGTTTTTTTGTACGTCGGAATCTTGCGAAAAGTGTTTTTCTCTACTCTGGGATCTTACAAAATTGATTTTTATCTATATCGGGATCTTGTAAAATTATCGTTTTCTATATCGGGATCTTACATGCCTACTGTAAGAAGCTTTTTAGCTGTTAAGCCGCAGTTCTAGAAAAGTAATAATTTTCCGTTTGTTTCCTCCTGATCCTGGTAAATAAACTTTTAATCGAGTAGTAGTTTAACTGATAAAATTTTATTTTCATATTTTCTTATAATGGAGAAATGGAGATATGCCTACGGGGAGAAGATTGCTCGACAGAAATAAAACAACACGGTGACATCGAGGGGACAGCCCCTTCACATGCATTCGTTGCATTCGAGACTGTAAGTTCCATGAGGTCTCGAACAGTCATAATAGATGCTGTGCTGCCTTCAGCAGCTGAGGAATAACTCTTCACCCGCAGAATTATGGATTCTCGTGACTGACGGATTCCACACATTAATTAAAAATTACTAACTTCGAGAAAGATCTAATATATGTAAAACATATTCTGTGCAAAATATCTATCTAACCGGAAAAATAAAATTAAAACAGAATTAAAAGTATTACATGATGTAATAATTAGGAAAGGCACTGAAAATGCTTAACCCAATCCATGTCTCAACATGTGTGCATTATTTTATTACTGTAGCTAGAAAGTTTATTCTTCTCTATTTCAAAATTGCCAATTTTGAGTTTCTTTGCAGTTATAACTGATTGGAACAAGTAAATGAAAATCGTAGAATTTTAAAATTTCAATCGGGAAAGAAAATCTATGTCTATTATTATATGAAGAAGTGCCATGTAATCAGCGCTATTATAGTTTTGTCTCCACTTCCAGTGGCGTACTTCAATAGTCACCCTGAAAAATTAGTGGGGTCTGGGCGCATAGTGCATATCAGGAATCTTTTCCCACAGGAAGACAAATGTATAATGAATTATTACTTTTCTGAGTTTCTTCATGTAGAATCAAAGCTTAGAAATTTTAACAACATTTTTGTCAACGAACACAAGCGAAGGGTCTGTTCATTTTCGCGAGAAAATGTTTGGATAAACATCTCACATCACAGGGTTTTCTTTCAGATAAACAACATGGCTTACAAGGTACAACAACACTGACATAAGAACGTTGGCGAAAAAAAATATATAAACAAAAAAATCATCGGATGTCACATAAACATTAACAGATCTTTTATTTTTTATCTCCTAGACTTGTTAATTTTCATATTTTCTCTATTGTTACTACCATGTCAGTGAGTAAATATTATTGTTATTATTGTTATTATTATTATTATTATTATTATTATTATTATTATTATTTTTGTTTCCTTTGATTTCTGGCGTGTACACATTTCTTTCCGGGTCCCGCACAGAGACCTAAGGTTAGAAATGGCATCATGACACCTTGCACTGTCAAAAAAATAAAATGAAATAAAATAAATCATTCTTCTTCATATTATTATTGTTATTGATATTATTATTATTATTATTATTATTATTATTATTGTTGTTGTTTTTGTTGTTGTTGTTGTTGTTGATGATGATGATGATGATGATGATGATGATGATGATGATGATGATGCTTTACCAACAATGCTCCTGAAATGAAAATTCTCTATAAAACAAGAGAGAGAAAGACAACGGGAGAGGACAAGAAAAGAGAAATAACACTTTTCAAAAAATAAACAGTATATTATTTCTATATTTGTTATCGAGTGTCTGAATAAACCATCTTCAAAAATCAATACATTTCTTTGTTGATGAAACAGATCTATAATTTTTTAGAATAAAATATAAATTTTCTGTTTTAAAAGAAATTATGTTCTGAAGAATTGTTATCTTACTTATTAATGTGGTGACTAATATCCTCATCCTTGCTCTTATTCTACTTTTAGCTACCCTTCTTTAGCATGTGTATCCTGGTAAAGAATCTAGGATTCTTAAAAAAAAAAAACTGCTTCAGAAATTTGATTGACTAGAATAAGATACACCAACGCAAACTTCGTAAATTTTAATAAATTTTGTCTCTTTGTTATCTCTCCTAAAATTTGCTCCGCCATCCATTTACTCCTGTTCACAAGGTAGGTTATGTATTGCTTTCCTCTGCCTCTCTTGCCTTCAATCTGTCTTATGAATAGCAACATTTCCAAACGCACTTTCCTCATTATGTATCCTAGAAATTTCAATTATCTCTTAATGATGTTAAATATAAGTGTCCTTTTTATTTACATTTTTTATAAAAGTTCGTTGTTGCTCACATGTAGGGTCCATTTTATTCCTATCAGCCTTCTGTAGAAACACATTCCTATTGCTTCAATTCTCTTTATTTGTGATGAGATTGTCTAACATTCACAAATATATAGGAAGAATGATATGACTTAATAATTCAGTACATTTTTCTTTTTTGGACATTTTTTTTCTGTTTCTTAATACTTTCCTTAGTTTTTAGAATCATCTTCAGATATCTTCTGATATGTTGAAAAATAAAATTAGGATGAACATGCATGATATGAATTAATTGAATATGAACAGATTTAGATTGATCGAATAATAATCAATGATGTAAATGTGATTTTGAGTCAATCAAGACACTATCATCAATTGTATTCTTGTTTCCGCACAAAACTCGAATATGAAACAAGAAAAGAAAAAGAGAAATCATCCAAAACGATAATCTAAAATTAACAAGGCAGCATGGTAACTTACCGTTACGAGGTTGGTGGGTAACGGGAGCTGTCATTGTGGACATTTCTGAAAAAGAAGCTTGCAGGTGAATCATGCGGAAATGATGACTGTTGTACATTTCAGGAAGAATTACTCAGCTTTGAATAAATTAGACAGAAAAGACAAACAGGAGAGAGAGAGAGAGAGAGAGAGAGAGGGGTAATGTTAAAGATGGACAGTGGAAGAAATCACAGATTGACATGACCACATGTGCAAGAGAGAAGGAAGAAAGAGGAGGAGAAAAGACAAGAAAAAGTAATGTACAGAATCATAAAAAGTACACAATTTTATAAAAAAAAAATAATTTTACTACAAAATAAGGTAGTAAAGCCATTAAGATGTGGCACCATGCATAGTTAGCAAGCTGAAAAGAAATATTCATAAATATATGATTTGTTTTTTACGGTTTGTCAACCATTTGATAATTATTTAGGGCTGAAAAATATTTCGGGGTTAGGAATAATTCTTTCTTTACATTCAAGCGATCTGGGAGAAAGAAAGAGAAGACAGAAGAAAAAAAAAATAATACGAAAACAGGTCATAAGCGAGCACACACACGCTCGACTGATACATAACGAAGATATCCGGTCAAGATATCTGAGGTCCGTGTCCAAAAATGGAAGTTTGTTATCAGATGGTTGAAGAAACGAAGTTTAGAGACAATGAAAAATATGATAGGTAACAGGTGGGGAAGTGTATCTAAGGATATGAAGACAAACCATTAATACGAAAAACACAGACAATTTCCAGAATTGGAAAAAGCCACACAAGATGATGTTCGCTGAAAATGTTTTTTGAGATAATGAAAATTTTTATTATCGGGTCTTTGGCCGGGAAAAAAAGGTGAAATATTTTTATTCGTTCACGGAAACGCCAACAGGTCTGAGAAATCCCTTTCTTAGGTCGTATCCAATTAGCGATAAACTGCTTGACAAATACCACGTGTTAAAAAGCCGACGGTGTCATCGCAGTCGCTTATGATAGGGGCGATTTAAATTTTTATTTTTTTAAGCAAGGTGTTTCTTCTCCCAGAACAAAGCCACGGATTGTCCACGCCCGACTAAAGACGTCATTGGCTAGATGGGATCACATGACACACGAACGAGGAGAAAGATACCCGACCAGGACGTCATTGGCTAAATAAGATCACGTGGCGCACGAAGGAGGAGGAAAGATACCCGACCAGGACCTCATTGGCTGAGAGCGGTCACGTGACGCACGAGGAGAATCGGTCGACGCCCTTGTCAGAAGTGTAAGTGTGAGGGGCCGATACGAAGAAGGGGAAGTTGGTATACGCCCTCAGAGGCACAATAAGAAGGTGGGAGTGAAAGTGAGTTACCGAAAATGGAAAATCCTAACCAGAAATAAGAAGGGTGGATACGTATTTAGAATTATCAAAAGAGAATCCCCGACGCCAAACAGACCCACCCCAGTTTTGACGGCGTCAATAAAAGCGGGACCCCAACCGACAGAAATCAGTTTGAGAGCGAACGGCGAGAGAGTTTGAGTTGGAGTTTGAGCCGTGAACGACAAGCAGAGATGAGCGCCCAGTGTTGAAACCGCGTCAAGATAGCTAACCAAGATTCACGCACACTTCTGGACTCTTCTTCAACCAAGAACAAGTAGTTTGAAGAGCGACTTAAAATCGGACCACAGAAATAAGTTTTTTTTTCGACTTTCGTCCAAGGACACGCCGAAACACAAATTTCTTAGAGAGCAGACAACTGGAAGCCTTAAAGTTGCCTAGTAAAAGCGTCGTGCCACAATCCACAGAACGGGTCGGGAAGTAGACATAGTCCTATGTACCGAGCAAATAGACATAAAAGTTTATTACCTTTTTCTTGATACGTTGGACCTTGTGAGTTTTTATTTTATTTATTTCTTTTTTTTTTTTTATTATACATAATTGTGTGTTATCACCCCCGTTAGACTCAACTTGCATTACGGCCCCAACGCGAACGGGATCGAACGACACAGTCGACGCTGCGACCGGGGACGACGTCACAAAGACATAAGGGGTCATTGTGTGTGAAAGAATAACAAAAGGGAATTCATACAGTTACTTGATGAAGAAACAGATCTATGATTTCACTAGAATAAAGTACAAAGATTTTTAATTTAAAGTAAACTCTTGAAATTCTGTTCTGAATAATTGTTAGCTGTTAGTGTGGTGACTAATATCCTCATCTTTGTTCTTATTCTAATTTCAGCCGCAGTTCTTCAGTAAGTATATCGTTGATATTCTAGATGTCTTAAGATAAAAACCAGTTTTAGAAATTTGATTGACGATGCAAAATGCGGAAACGCAATCAAGGATGATGTATTTTCATTCTTAGTTAGAAATTCAATCTGTTTTTTAAAATAAAATGTCTATTTAAAACAAGCACCTGTTTTCCTGCTTTTCTTTATTCCTGTTAATAACAAAGGTTTACATGAAATTGAATATCAGTTAACTTGTTTCCTTTTCATGTACTTAGCCGCTTATATTCATGAAAAACTATACAAACATTTATTATAAATGTTCAGCAGAAGTCACATTCAGGTAAAACCAAAATATTCGGATCAAAATGAAAACACATAAAAAAATTGAAATTTTCCAATGTCGTCACAATGACAGACTTTATTCAGCTTTTCAAGTTTTGTCTTATCTCCTCGGCAGATGCAACATTATTTGCATTTTTGGATCCGTTACAGTTTTATAAGTTCCCTTAATGGGCAATATCCTAATTTGGAGGCTAACAAGCATTACAATAGATTTGATTATTTTAATTAATACCAGATTTTATTGTTGTTATCAATGCGTCAGTATCAAATTGATGTAGCTCATAAGTCTGTCCAAATTATTTTATAATCATAAATTTACACTCGAAACATCATCTACAAAATAATTACTAAATACATTAATAATATGAGATTTAATTTTTAGTCGACTAAACTTAATATAATACAGATTTACATTTCTAACATTTAGATCTTTATAGAAAGCATCATAATGACAAAATTGTTAATTTTCTGTTTGTTTCTTCCTGATTCTGATAACGAAACTTTTAATCAACATGTTTTCCAATCGATAAAATGCTATTTGATCAAGAGAGAAGCAAAGAACTCTACATTGCATGGTCAGAATTCTTGAAAATTATTTTCATTATTTTCATTTAATATTTGCACTCCATGGAGATGTATTACAATGAAAAGAACCTTTTTGTGTTCTGGTACAGCAATGTATAAACACTGTACGACTGGAATTTAGAATATAAACCTTAGATCCAAAGGTGCCAGAAGTTTTGACACTAAATAGCGCATTTTTCCAATAAATATTTCCAGACCTAGTAATTATATTCATTTTGACTAGCAATGGTTTTCCTCGATTGTTCATTGGTTATGTCATGAATGTTAATTACGGTTAAAGAGGATGAAATCAGGCTTAACAGACCATAACAGTTATATTGTTATGTTAGCAATGTCCTAAGCAAATTCAAGTTCATCTAAAAAATCTTATAGAACAATAATTGCAATACTAATGTAACAGAATGACTACGTCATTGTTTTATTTGCCAGCACCGTTAACTGCACCCTTATTATACTATCCTTGCACCAGATTAAACTAGGTAAATATCACTAATATTTAGAGTATTTGAAAGTTGTAGATATTTAGAAGATAATTCTATGATACTAAAATATTTCACATTTTTTCCTTCTGCAAGAAATTATCCAACTACAAATTTCAAGTATTGGATTTATTTGCTAAGCAAAAGGGAAAAATGTCCCGAATATAATTTATAAAAACAATAAAGAAAATAAAAATTTAAATTACTATATATATTTAAATCAATTAGCTAAATATATTTTAATATACTATGAGTCTTAAAAAGAAAACAATAAGAGAATTTGAATAAATTGGCTAACTTAGAATAAAAGTAAAACTATTTTGGATAGATATTAATTAAAAGACCCAGATATTCATTGTTTAATTTTGATTAAAATGTAAATGTTGAATAGAAATTTGAAAACTGCTTTCAATATACAAAAATATACTTTACCTTGAACAGTGAAGTTCACCATTTTATCAATTCCACTTCGTCCACTTTCTATTCGGCACCAGAGAACAAGGTTTGGTCCATCTGTCTCACTTACATTATAATTAAGTGAGCTTGAAATGCTACGGCTACATTCATTTTGGCCAATTACTTTTGCTGGGTCAACTTGAATCTGGCTGGAAGATGTGATAGTTCTTCGATACCATTTCACAGAAAAAGGGCCTTCTTTTCGGACAGTTCCTCTGCACACAAAGGAAGATTTTTGATTGACAACAAGATCAGATGATGATGTTTTCATGACGCTATCAACTGATGGTGAAACTGGAAAAGTCAAACAAGAAAATTAATTTTAAATTGTTTCAATAAGAAAACCTTGTAGAGCCAATAATTCTACATTTTCTCCCAGGATTTTCCTTTAACCAATCTGCAAAATTGCATTTAATTTTCTTTAGAAGGGTCATTCTAACATCTTAACTGTTTGTCAAATGTTGATTTATACATCTACATATCTCATTTTCACTTTCACATTCAATTACCGTGCTTACTTTTCCTAAAGAGAACTGATTTGAATGATACTTACTTTGCAATGTGATGTTTTTAGAAACCACAAAAGAATCATCCTTTGCAGTCCCACGGCACATGTACCATGTAAAGTCTTGACAGTTGACTCGAGGAAAGATAAATGTGAAAGAAGTTTCTGTTGTATCGACCTCAAGACGGACGGAACTACCTGCAGCCATTTCATACTTATTCTGTGCAAGTGATGCCACAAGATCCTTATTCCCATTGAGCAAAAAGATTCTTAGAAATTTATCGTCTGCTTGAACTTCACATGTTATTCTCATATTTGTCGTGTTCAAATTCTCGTCTGAAGCCATGTTCAATTTTACAGATCGACCTGTAAGAAGGAAGGGTGCAAATCAGTAAAACAAAATGCAATAGAGAAAACACATAAACGTGCTGACAATTTCAGAGTCCAAATAAATTTCCTCGCCATGTAAGGAAAGAGGGAAAGAGAGACAGAGAGAGAGAGACACAGAGAGAGAGAGTGTGTGTGTGAGAGAGAGAGAGATGCAGACAGACATTCTCTTTTTATGCGTGTGACACAAATGTTACTGCCAGAATTCCTGGCATAATATCAGAATTCGTTTTAAAAACCCTTTTTGCTTAAGTAAATATTGGATTTATTTGCTAAATAATTTATATTTGAAAATATTGTCATTTTAATTAGTGATAAAAGAAACATTATCGTTTATGCTTTCTTATCTTAGTCCCTTTTATATAGTGATGGTGAGGGAACAATTAACACTTTGCATCTCGACATATTTTGAAATAAAGACATGCCAGTAAGTAAGTTTTCATCAAAGTATTTTACTTATGTATAAAGCATTTTACATAAAAATACAATCACTTACCTATTTCCATCCTGAACCCCGACTTGATAACTATTCTGAAACATTCTAGTAGTAGGGGATAACAGTATACATTATCTCAAGGATTCATGCCTTCTTCAAAAATATTTATCATCTTGCCAATGTTCTCACATAAACTTATTTTTCTCATCAGAAAGATTTCCATGAAAATATCAATAGAAAAGGTAGATTATGTTAGGTTGGCGGATATGTGACTGACTCCCAGATGCCGATCCGTACCAATAAGCTTGAAGATTCTTCTTTGGACTTTATTAAGAATCTCTAAATATATCGCAGTAACTCCAGACTATATGTGGCAGCAATATTCAAAGAATGGACAAACAGATGACTTATAAATATGTAAGCTAGATTCGAATGAGAAAGATTGTCTAGCACGATATACTGAACAAGCGTTCCTAGCGGTAGACCTAGCAATATAACCTTTACACTCCATGTCAGCGGAAAATGAGCTATTATGAAACCCGACACATCAAAACTTTTCAAAAGGCTTCAATGTATGTGATGTCAGACCAAGAGCCTCGCTAAAGATTTATAGACAAATTTGGCAATAATCGTTAAGATATTTGCGTGGATTGGCGATTGACCTAGTGAAAAGAAAGCTATACTTTATGTGAAAGAAATTAGTGTGAAATTACATGCTTAATGAATTAATTAAAGACTAGAAATTTGACAAACAGAGGCAAAAGTCTCATAGGCCGTTAACTCGAAGGAACAAAAGATTTCAATATAGTTCTTAAAGACAGGAATTACAGAAAGTATTTCCAGGAATCTGGAACGTAGGAAGCAGCAAAGAATTTGTTGTAGACATTGGAGAGAACGGGAACCAGTTCGGGAGAATATTCCATTAAGAAAATTGCAGGGATAGTGTCAAGTCCGCATGGGTTGTTGGGGTCTCGTTTAGAGATGACAGCAGAATCCACAGGCGGAATTATGTTCATATCACACAGGAGAGATACCGTTGTAGAAGGAAACACTAAAAATAGACTTCTAATAAATCGAGAATAGAATTGTAAGAGAATTAGAAACAGTAACCTTTATTATTTAATTGCCATCAACAAATGAATACTCTAGAAGTCTTCTAAAATAAAATTTTTATCACAGGGTAAGATTCATGTCAGTTTTTTTTTAAAAAAAAACTTCTCTAATTATAATGTAATATTTCTGTAGTTTGTAATGCGTATATTCATGAAACTTGAAAAATGATTTCATCACATGATTTATTTTTTAGTCCTGATTTGAAAAATCTGGAAAATGTCTGTTGAGAAGAACCAGGAATTGGTAGAGCCAAGCCGAATTGGAATTTGTATTCAGTGCAACCAAATTACCTAGAATCAAACATCAAATACTATTCAATAAAATATATGTTCCCCAATGTTATTATAATTAACAGTAGAATAAAAAAAAATTAACAGTATAACTCGATTTAAACGCTAAAGGCAGATTCACGAACGAGTGAGTGACAGAAATATATTGATGAGCTCATGGTTTGAAAGAATGCATAAAAAATTGGGTGGGAACCAGATAGAAATTTAAGTAAAGTGCAATTAAACTTTTTCTTGGACTTTAACAATTACCTTCGTCATTGGAAAACCAGTTTATTCGTTAAATTATCGAGTTAAGTTTATACGTTACATTAATATGCTAAATATAAGATCTTAATATTTATTTCTGTTCAAAATACAGATTTTCTGCTAAAAGCCAGATGAAGTGACAGAAGTTGTAAACTATTGAATGTTTATTAACATATGAAATATTAGGCTAATATTCATCCATCATTTGAATATTTCTGCCGCATCTGGTCTGGTGATTCTGCTATATATTTAGAGATCCTTGATAAAATAAAATAAGAATCTGCAATGTTATTGATCCAGACCTGGGATCTCCGTTTTAGTGACATTCCCACTGATGTAAGGTAGATTCCCTGTGGCTTTTCTGCAAGTACTTTCATGGTAATTGTTCTGATTAACTTTCCTCTATAACATAGATTTATGAACTTAAGCGCTCTACAAATATATGCGGCCAGATCTCATAGATTTTAGCTGAAATAACTGGCCGTAATATATTCTTTTCTCGCTTGTGGAATTCTCTTCTGGTCACTTGCCTTCCAGTTAATTTTGATCTTCAAAAATTCAAATGCAATGTCAATCTTTATCGTTAAATTCTATCTTATAAAATCCTCTTGTTTATTATCTCTTTTAGGATTTTTTTTTATTCTCACGCATTCAGTAAAGCCATGCGTCTATCCGGGGTGATGAAAGTTTCTGCTTTCAGTCCGAACTCTCTCCTATGCCGCTCTTTATGGCTTTGGGTGACATTTTGTGCAGCCTAACATTGACCAATTCGATTGTTCTTGGTGTATTTCAGTTTCTTTCTGGTCAGTTCCATTGCAAAGATCTCCTTCATTTCATTGCATTTGCAGAGATCTCGACGGTGCATATTGCAAAAAGACGCATACAATTTTGTGCTTGAAATAACACCCGCCTGTTAACTAGAATTGTCATAAGATCAGGTCTGTCATTTACAGACAGAAGACACCTTCATCATCTAAGTGCTTGCCATCTTGACCTTACTCGCCAGTTAGATATGGAATGAAACAATTACCCCATAAGGCAAAGTTAGAGTATAAAGCTCAAAGATCAAATTTAAAGTATGATACAGCCCAGGAGGGCACACACTATCAGTCCTGTTTTAACAACATTTTCACTCAGTAACAAGAATAAAAATTGAAAAACTGATTGAAGATACAGTGGGCTATTAAACTGCAGAAATCAACTAGGTTACTTTTGTTGCTATTAGAGGTTCATAAATGTAATCCCTATTTCAGTGACTTGAATATTGGTGACTGCGGCCTTGTTCCCATATGATCATTTTAGAATCGATGATGTTTTTCTATTATTATTGATCACCGGTGATCGTTCAGGAATTGATTCATCATCTGAAGAAAGTATAATAGACAGTGTGACATTGGGCTCATATAGTGCAACAATCCTTGAAGAAACACCACACCTGTTTTTAACCACCACCACAAGGTGTACGCCATTCCCCGCTTATCTAAATTATAATCAACATCAGGAGATTAACTAGAAAAAATGGTGATCCAAATTTAAGAACCATTATCCCAAAATAGTTGGAGAGAAATCATACTTGATTTTCAATATATAGTTATCCCTGTTTTAGGTGAAGTGGTTTTTTAAATATTTGTAGCCACGCCCACTCTTAGGGATACAATATCCCGAACCAAACGCCCTTGTTTACCGTTGACGTTTAAGCACTTCACATACAAGATCGCCACTCTAATTTCCGTACAACGAGAAAAATGCTCCGTCAGAGGCAAGAAAATGAGACAAAAAATCTTTTTAATTTGGTAAATATGGTTTAATTATGAAATCTAATTTTTTTAATTTGAAACGTGCATAAAAAGAAGAAACCTGAAGAAATTTCGGCGGGGACGCTTTATCACTAGAAATGTAAAATATCCTTAGCGTGTATAATAAGGAGCTCCTCACGAACAGTCTTAAATTTAATCGAGGAAAATGTATATTAAATACCATAAATTACATTATTTAAAATTTTTTCATACTTACTGGCTTTTTTTCTGATGAGTGCAAAGAGAACACTGTTCTCGTAGAACACAAAATGCCAAAAAGAAGAATAAACACAACATACAAAAAATTAACGAGATAATTAATAAAAATAGATCATTTACATCATAGTCATGACAAGATATTTTTTAAAATTCACACAGTTACTTACCTTCTGAGAGAAAAGGAACAAGTAAAATCATCAAAATTTCTATAAACAAAATTTCCATGATTTCTTCACTGACAGTCGGACCGTGAATTTAAAACATAAACTCAAGATGCTAGTTAGACGAGAGAATTTTTTTTCTACACTTGAATATGTGGCAAGTGAGAAGCTAAATGAAATAGGCGTTGTTAGTATATAAACCCAAATTAGTTTCACCTATTCACTTACATATTATATTCACTTACCACCTATTTTATACTACATTAACTCCAACACACACACAAAACGAAACAAAAATCTCAACATTTATCACATCGGTGAACATCAACAAAAGGAACCATTCTTCTTGAGAAAAATGAAACAGAAATGAATTATTTAAAATAAAAAAATTCTTGGAAAAAACATTGAATGGGAAAAGAAAAAATATGTAACTAGTTATTTACAGTAGATGGATATATATATATATATATATATATATATATATATATATATATATATATATATATATATATGTGTGTGTGTGTGTGTGTGTTATCTTCATATTTATACATATATACCATATAAATGCATATATATTCATTTTATATATATTGTATTTAATATATAGATAAATGTAGAAAAAAATTTTTTTTCATAAATATACGTACAAACATATATATATATGTAAAAAAACTATATTTTATATATATATATATATATATGTGTGTGTGTGTGTGTGTGTGAGTGTGTGTGTGAGTGAGTGAGAGAGAGAGCATGTGTGTAGGTGTCTATATGTGTGCGCCTGTGTATATGTATATATCTATCTATCTATCTATCTACCTATCACTATATATGTCTCTCTGTTTCTGTTTCTCTCTCTCTCTCTCTCTCTAAATATATATATATATATATATATATATATATATATATATATATATATATATATATATATGCTAAAACACAAGGAAATCTATGAATCCTCCTCTTGTCTTCATCCCAGCTATGTGCAAATAGTCTAGGAAAGAAAAACTCTGAATGCAAAACCGGCCAAAAGAAACCTACTGAGAGTCACGATATAGTTAATATATATATATATATATATATATACATATATATATATATATATATGTGTGTGTGTGTGTATGTATGTATATTGTTGTTGTTGCTGTTTCACGGCTTTCAAGGACTATACTACTTCGCCTTAAAGCTAACCGTTCAAACTGCAGCGCAACAAAAGAAATTTCCTGGCAGTGGCAAGAAAACGAGTCGAAAGTAATTCTTTAAGATTAAGTAATTCTTTAAGATCTAAAATATATTTCAGTTGATACGTGCATATAAAGAAAAAGCATATCTAATTTCACTGTGAAAACTTTTTCATTGGAAATGGAAATTATTCTTCACCTGTATAATAATTTATTCTTCACTTTCAAACTTAAATTATGTTCGGGCGTAATGTATATTATACACAATTAATTATGATTAACTTTTCGTACATAGTTCAAGAAACTGGCTCTTCAGGGGATAAATGACAATAAGACGTCAGAAAGAAAGAATAAACAAAACATAAAAAAACTACCGAAATAATTAATGAAAATTGTTTTAAAATGATTATTTACACCATGGCCATGATACAATTTTTTTTAAAGAACACAGCTACTTACCTTCTGTCAGGTAAAGAAGAAGTAAAACAATGAACGTTCTTCGTTTGAGGATAAATAAAACTTCCATGATTTCTTCACTGGCAATTTAACCGTGGGCTTAAAGAAATAAACTCAAGATATTTGTTGGACAAGAGGAAAAGTAATTGAATGTATGGCGAGTAGAAAGTTAAATGACATGGGTATGGTTAGTGTATAAATCTAAATCAGTTTCACTTATTCGTTTACATCTTATATAACTACGCAATTATATCATACTGTGAGACTATCTGACACTGCTAAAGGAAAATGGTTAATATAGAATATTATAAATATACACGCACAGAGGGGTAAAATCACGAGATGACATAGATTAATGTCCGCTTACCTAAAGAACAACTGACGAAAACATGTCTCATGATTTTCAAAGGGAAGAATGAGTCAATATAATAATTTATAATTTTGAGGACAAAGGCAGAATCGACAAACTGATTTTTGTCTGTCTATCAGCGGAAATAGCTTCGCCGATTTTGAAAATGTAAACAAGTCGAGAAATAGGATTTTATCTTACGTTGAAAGAATTAAGATAATAAAAGGACATGTAAAGTTCATGATTATTATTAAGCGAACAGTTATGAAGACAAGTGTTGCTGGTGGCTATTCGGCGGAAATCGCTGGCAATTGTCTTTTCGATATAAGCAGAGAGCTTAAGCATCCCAGCAAACCCAAACGCAGTTAGAGACGGGCAGAAAAGCAAGACAAGCGGCCGACGAAGGTGAAACTGAGACCCACGTGACTTGCTGCCAAAAGAATTTCCGACTTTGAGTTCTGTTCCAAAAATTCACCCCAGTGGGCAAAGTGCCACTGAAAATATTTTAGTGGAAATGTCTAGTTTTTGTTATACCAAAAACTACATAAACGTATTCGAAAATTGACACGAAGAATTTTTTTATTTCGTTTTTATTTCGCCTGCAAAGATATTTCTATTTTTCCCATAATAGCACAGCCCGCTGGGGCTCGAGTCAGAGCTACAATTGCTGATTTTAATTGATCCCTGCCAGCTCGGTGATCAAAAAAGATAAGGCGTAGCAAGGTGTGGGCAGCGACCAACTTTCGTTGACCCACAATAAACTCGTCATCCATATACAAATCATAAATCAGATAACCCCGAACAAGCTCCTTCGACACCACAAAGTTTCCTAGCTTCTGCTCGAGCTATGCGAGATTTGAGCGGCCATTATGATTTTTACCGATTCAAAGGAAAATAGTTGTCTTCGTAGCCATTTCAACTTTTATTATTGAATTGTTTTATTTTGCATATATAATCATCACACACATCACTTACTATGAGAGATAAAACGAACGTAATTAATCTACCTTTAGCGAGCTGAGATAAAATCATATTTCCTTCTTTGCATAACAAACTAAGCTTCATTAAACAACATGAAAAAGATAGAAAGCACATTTTTTTCAAATACATAACTTCAAAATATCCAAGTTTAAGTCATGAGAATATTAAGGCGGCAATTTTGGATGGTCCACAAATAAGAACATTAATCAAAGACAGTAATTTTCCTTAAGTCGTGAATGAACGCAAACAAAATGCCTGGTTCTCATTCGTGGACTTGATAGAAAACGTTTAGGCAATTATAGTGCAGATAACTACGAATGAATCATAAAAAATTGTAATGAACTAGAAGGTTGTAATATGAGCGGAAAGTGCATTTTTTGAATAGGCATCTTGACGATTTTCCAAGTAATTTAGGTGAGGTAAGTGACGAACAAGAGAAAAAGTTTAATTTCACTATACTTAAATTTCTATCTCGTTCCCACCCAAGTTTTTATGCATTCTTTCGAGCCACGAGCTCATCAATATGTTTCTGTCACTCACTATTTCATAAATCTTCATGTAACATTTAGATCGAGTTATAAGGTTATTTTCTTTTTATTTTACTGCTAATAAGAATAACACTGGGGAACATATATTTTATTGAATTGTATTTGATGTTTGATTCTTGGTAATTTGGTTGCACTGAATACGAATTACAATTTTGCTTGGCTCTAACAATTTCTGGTTCTTCTCAACAGCCATTTTCAGGACTAAAAATTAAGTCATGTGATAAAAGTATTTTTCAAGTTTCATGAAAAAAAGTATTACAATCTACAGTAATATTACATTATAATGAGAGAAATTATTTCAATAAAAAACCAACTTATATGAAGTTTTCCCTGTGGTAAATTTTTTCTTTTAGAAGACTTTCTAGAGCATTCGTTTGTTGATGGCATGTATCTTTTCAAGCACCAGCAGTAATCAGCTATCATTAGAGAGGTCCCAGAGGCCTTGTTGCCATTTCTACAGAATTTTCTTATTTTTGTAGAATTTCTCATCTTGTTCGTCACTTACATCACCTAAATTACTTGGAAAATCGTCAATAAGCCTATTCAAAAAATGCACTTTCCGCTCATATTACAACTTTCTAGTTCATTACAATTTTTTATGATTTATTCGTAGTTATCTGTTATATAATTGCCTAAAAGTTTTCTATCAAGTCCACGAATGAGAACCAGGCATTTTGTTTGCATTCATTCAACACATTAGGAAAATTACTGTCTTTGATTAATGTTCTTATTTGTGGACCATCCAAAATTGCCGCCTTAATATTCTCATGACTTAAACTTGGATATTTTGAAGTTATGTATTTGAAAAAATGTGCTTTCTATCTTTTTTCATGTTGTTTAATGAAGGCTAGTTTGATATGCAGAGTTCCTACAATTTTATATCTGCTCACTAAATGTAGATTAATTACGTCTGCTTTATCTGATAGTAAGTGATGTGCGTGATGATTATATATAAAACACAACAATTAAA
This sequence comes from Acanthosepion pharaonis, assembly GCA_903632075.3. Classification (NCBI taxonomy): domain Eukaryota; kingdom Metazoa; phylum Mollusca; class Cephalopoda; order Sepiida; family Sepiidae; genus Acanthosepion; species Acanthosepion pharaonis. The sequence continues at coordinate 18,687 of CAHIKZ030003976.1, forward strand.
TAATAAAGGTTGAAATAAACGACAATGAACTCAACTATTTTCTTGGAATCGATAAAATCATAATAGCCGCTCAAATCACGCATAGCTCGAGCAGAAGCCAGAAAAACATTGCCGTGTCCAGGCAGCTTGTTCAGGCTTGTCTGATTTATCATTTGTATATGCAACTGTCTGCAGCCAAATTAAGTCAATGAATATGGTATACTTGTGAAGATAATGAGTAAAGGCACCGCAAACCATTTGATCCAGAATATCAGATCAAAGATCTGTCCCTTCGTGATGATGTCAAGAGTAGCCAGAACAAGTGCTGGAAAACGATGCCCTGAAGGTGATCATAGAAAGGACACAGGCAAACCAGGTTTCTGATAATTTAGACTTCACCTGTACCACATAGGGAAGGCGTAAAAGTTGAACAAGTGTTTACACCACGAACTTGCTGAAGCCAACAATTATCAACGAGTAACAGCCTGTTTCTCGTTGATTTCTCGGCACTGCAACTTACCGATATTTTATAGAATATTTGGTGTACAAGTGGTGCACTATGACCCCTTACCAACGAGCCAAAGCATCACTGCAGATCTGTACTCGGAGCTGTTGGAACATGTGCACTATTAATTTAAGAACTAGCCTGCATTGTTAAATTGCAATGATGTACTTTTTCTCCATGCTTCATGTGGCGCATGTGGCCAGAGCTACCATAGGACGACTTAGTTGGGAGACTCTGAGATATCCACCAAACTCCGCGGAACTTGGGCCAACAGATTGCCACCTCTTCCATTCGCAGGACAACACATTCGATGGAAATCCTTCGCCAATGAATCAGACTTGCGGCAGGTACTCACGGATTTCTTTGCGTCCAAGAAACCTAATTTTTACGGCCATGCCAATTCGCAACTAGAAGTACATTGGCAAAATGTTCTGGATGTCGATTGGGATTATTTTGAGGATTATCGTTATGTCAATTAAATTTTTCCCTAATCAATAATAAAAGTAACTAGATATTTATTTCCTTGTAATTTCTCATGAGCAATTTTTAATTTATTTTGTGAATAGTTTCAGAGAATAATTTCCCAACACCTTCTTAAATTTATTTATTAAAATACATCAACTTCTGCAACTTCTTTAGGACAAGGTTGGAATTTCGTTCTTCAACACGACAATGATCCCAAACATACCGCAAAACTTACAAAGGAATGGTTTGAAAATATTGGTTTTAGTACTCTCAATAGTGAAATTAAACTTTTTTTCTGTCTTTAACAATTACCTTCCTCATTGGAAAACCAGTTTATTCCTTACATTATTGAGTTAAATATAGGATCTTAATATTTATTTCTGTTTAATACAGATTTTCTCATTCGTGGACTTGATAGAAAACGTTTAGGCAATTATAGTGCAGATAACTACGAATAAATCATAAAAATTGTAATTAACTAGAAGGTTGTAATATGAGCGTGAAGTGCATTTTTTGAGTAGGCATCTTGACGATTTTCCAAGTAATTTAGGTGATGTAAGTGACGAACAAGATGAGAAATTCTACAAAGATAAGAAAATTCTGTAGAAATGGCAACAAGGCCTCTGGAAATTCCCTAATGATAGCTGATTACTGCTGGAGCTTGAAAAAAGACTTGCCATCAACAAACAAATATTCTAGAAAGTCTTCTAAAATAAAATTTTTATCTCAATTTAAGTTTCATATCATTTTTTTTATTGAAATAATTTCTCTCATTATAATGTAATATTACTGTAGATTGTAATGCTTATATCATGAAACTTGAAAAATGATTTTAACACATTACTTATCTAGTCTTGATTTGAAAAAAATCTTGTAAATGGCTGTTGACAAGGATCGGAAATTGGTAGAGCTAAGCCGAATATGAATTCGTATTCAGTGCAACCAAATTACGTAGAATCAAACATCAAATAAATTTGTGCAATTTCTGTAAGTACTTTCATGGCAATTGTTCTGATTAACTTTCCTCTATAAAATAGATATCATGAATTTAAGCGCTGTACAAATATTGCTGGCCAGGATTCATAATTTTTAGTTGAAATAGCTGGCAGTAGCTGTAACGTCTGTACTAAGAGTTTCTTTTCTCGCTTGTAGAATTCTCTTCTTGTAACTTGCTTTCTAATGAATTTTGATCTTCAAAAATTTAAATGCAATGTCAATCACTTATCTAAATTATAATCTACATCTGGAGATGAAATAGGAAAGATGGCGGTCCAAACTTGATAACTATTATCCCAAAATATTTGGAGCGAAATCATACTTGCCTTTCAATATATATTTATCCCTGTCTTAGGTGGGTTTCGGTGTTGGTAACCACGCCCCCTCGTAAGGATTCAATATCTCGAAGCAAGCGCCCTTGTCTTGCCGTTGATGCTTCAGCACTTCACATACAGAAACGCCACCCTAACTTCAGTACAACAAGAAAAATGTCCCGTCAGGGGCAAGAAAATAGACAACAAATCTTTTTAATTTAGTAAATATGGTTTAATTATGAAGTCTAAAAAGTTGAAACGTGCATAAAAAGAAGAAACCTGAAGAAATTTCGGCATGGACACTTTATCACTGGAAATGTAAAATATCCTTAGCGTATATAATAAGGAGCTCGTCACTATAAGTCTTAAATTAAATCAAGGAAAATGCATATTAAATACCATTAATAATTACAACATTTAAACTTTTTTCATACATACTGGCTATTTTCTGGTAAGTGGCGACAGGACGTTGTACTCATAGAACACAAAATGCCAAAAAGAAGAATAAACACCACATACAAAAAATTAACGAGATAATTAATAAAAATAGCTCATTTACAACATGGCCAAATATTTACTTCACCTTCTGACAAGAAAGGAAGAAGTAAAAGCATTAAAGTTTCTATAAACAAAATTTCCATGATTTCTTCACTGAGAGACTGACCGTGGACTTAAAAACATAAACTCAAGATGCTAGTTAAACGAGAGAAAATTTTTTTCTACACTTGAATATATGGCAAGTGAGAAGCTAAAATTGAAATAGGTGATGTTAGTATATAAACCCAAATTAGTTTCACCTATTCACTTACATATTATATTCACTTACCACCTATTTTATACTACATTAATTCCTATACAAAAAAGAAAAAAATCAAACAAAACGAAACAAAATTCAGTTATTATTCATCACATCTTTCAGTGAACAACGACAAAAGGGGATATTTTTGCGAAAACGAAACAGAAATGAATTATATAAAAAAACATTTCCTGGAAAAAATATTGAATAGGAAAAGAAAGAAATATTTTACCGGATATTTAAAATCTATTTCAAGTGCATAAAGCAATTCGGCGGGACAGAAAAATGTGACACTTACATATATATATATATATATATATATATATATATATATATATATATATATATATATATATACAGTGACACGCATACGTATTGGATACATGTTATTTTCTGTTATGAGTTTTTAATTTTCCTTCCACATACAACTAAACAAATTTACGAGATATTACTTACCAAATATCAGGCAAAATGGCGAACAAAACTAGAGTTATAACAGAAAATAACATGTATCCAATACTTATATGTGTCATTGTATATATATATATATATATATATATATATATATATAAATAAAACAGATATTTTATTTATATATATATATATATATATATACTATATATATACATATATTTTATATATATTATATTTATATATATATATATATAGAGAGAGAGAGAAATATATTTTTTCATATATATATATATATATAATTATATATATATATATATATATATACGTATAAAATATATATTTTTATATACGAAATATAAAATTCTATTACATATATAAATATGTAAAAATATTTTATATGTGCGTGTGAGCGTGTATGTGTGCGTGTGTGAGCGTGTTTTTGGGTATATGCCTGTGCGCAAGTGTGTATATCTATCTATCTATCTATCTATCTATCTATCTATCTATCTATCTATCTATCTCTCTCTCTCTCTCTCTCTCTCTCTATATATATATATATATATATATATATATATATATATATATATATATATTTGCTAAACCATTGAAAGGTATGAATTTTCATCTTCTTCTTCCCAGCTATGTGTAAATAGCAGGACTTGGTTAGTCTAGGAGAAGGAAAAACTTAATGTTAAACCGGCCTGGAGAAACTTCTACTGTATATATATATATATATTTCAGGTGTTGAAAGGCCTATACTACTTCACATGAAAAAAGCTAGTTATTCAAATTTTAGCTAAACAAAAATCTTTCCTGACATTGCCAAGAAAACTTGTCGAAAGGAATTTTTTTAGGTCTAAAACATTTCAGATGATACGTGAATATAAATAAAAAAACATGTCAAATTTCGCTGTGAATAGTTTTTCATTGGAAACATTAATTTCTATACAAAACAAAAATCAGTTATCATTTAACACCTCATTCAACGAACAACAAAAAATATCCTTAATTTTTCTGAAAAAAAGAAATAAATTTTTTAAAATAAAAAAAAATGTTTCTTTGAAAAAATATTCTATAGGAGAAAAAAGAAACTAGCATTTAACCTAGTGAACCGAATGCCATACACATTATGCGATAGAAAGCCGTGTGAAGTTACTTGTTTAACAAATTTAGAGTTAATTAGAGAGTCTAGAACTTTGCCAAAAAGAGGTAAAAGTCTAATAGGACGATATCACGAGGGAACAAAAGATTTCAACAGAGTTCTTAAAAACAGGAACTACAGAAAACTATTTCCATGAATCTGGAATGTAAGAAGCAGCAAAGAATTTGTTGTAGACATTGGAGAGAACAGGAATCAGTTCGGGAGCACATTCAATTAGGACAGTTGTTGGAATAATGTCATGTCCACATGCGTTGTTGGTATCTAGTTTGGAGATGATAGCAAAATCTACGAGCGGGAGTATGTCCATATCACACAGGAGAGATTCCGTTGTAGAAGGAAAAACTAAAAAATATACTACTGATAAGTCGAGAATAGAATTGGAAGAGAATATCCGATTAAAGAATTCTAGTTTATCAACAGTAAACAGAGGTTCTTTTTAAACTTTTTTTTCTCAATTTTCTACCATAACTATTTAATTATTCGATATTTTTAAAAACTGTTCTCTATTCTTTGAGAAGGTGTACAACTATAGGTATATGTTTATAGAAATGATGTATTTTAATAAATAAATTTAAGAAGGTGTTGGGAAATTATTCTCTGAAACTATTTACAAAATAAATTAAAAATTGCTCATGAGAAATTACAAGGAAATAAATATCTAGTTACTTTTATTATTGATTAGGGAAAAATGTAATTGACATAACGATAATCCTCAAAATAATCCCAATCGACATCCAGAACATTTTGCCAATGTACTTCTAGTTGCGAATTGGCATGGCCGTAAAAATTAGGTTTCTTGGACGCAAAAAAATCCGTGAGTACCTGCCGCAAGTCTGATTCATTGGCGAAGGATTTCCATTGCATGTGTTGTCCTGCGAATGGAAGAGGTGGCAATCTGTTGGCCCAAGTTCCGCGGAGTTTGGTGGATATCCCAGAGTCTCCCAACCAAGTCTTCTTATGGTAGCTCTGGCCACATGCGCCACATGAAGCATGGAGAAAAAGTACATCATTGCAATTTAACAATGCAGGCTAGTTCTTAAATTAATAGTGCACATGTTCCAACAGCTCCGAGTACAGATCCGCAGTGATGCCTTGGCTCGTTGGAAAGGGGTCATAGTGCCCCACTTGTACACCAAATATTCTATAAAATATCGGTAAGTTGCAGTGCCAAGAAATCAACAAGAAACAGACTGTTACTCGATACTTGTTGGCTTCAGCAAGTTCGTGGTGTAAACACTTGTTCAACTTTTACGCCTTCCCTATGTGGTACAGGTGAAGTCTAAATTATCAGAAACCTGGTTTGCCTGTGTCCTTTTCTATGATCACCTTCAGGGCATCGTTTTCCAGCACTTGTTCTGGCTACTGCTGACATCATCACGAAGGGACAGATCTTTGATCTGATATTCTGGATCAAATGGTTTGCGGTGCCTTTACTCATTATCTTCACAAGTATACCATATTCATTGACTTAATTTGGCTGCAGACAGTTGCATATACAAATGATAAATCAGACAAGCCTGAACAAGCTGCCTGGACACGGCAATGTTTTCTGGCTTCTGCTCGAGCTATGCGTGATTTGAGCGGCTATTATGATTTTTATCGATTCCAAGAAAATAGTTGAGTTCATTGTCGTTTATTTCAACCTTTATTATTTAATTGTTGTGTTTTACATATATAATCATCACGCACATCACTTACTATCAGATAAAGCAGACGTAATTAATCTACATTTAGTGAGCAGATATAAAATTGTAGGAACTCTGCATATCAAACTAGCCTTCATTAAACAACATGAAAAAGATAGAAAGCACAATTTTTTCAAATACATAACTTCAAAATTTCCAAGTTTAAGTCATGAGAATATTAAGGCGGCAATTTTGGATGGTCCACAAATAAGAACATTAATCAAAGACAGTAATTTTCCTAATGTGTTGAATGAATGCAAACAAAATGCCTGGTTCTCATTCGTGGACTTGATAGAAAACTTTTAGGCAATTATATAACAGATAACTACGAATAAATCATAAAAAATTGTAATGAACTAGAAGGTTGTAATATGAGCGGAAAGTGCATTTTTTGAATAGGTATCTTGACGATTTTCCAAGTAATTTAGGTGAGGTAAGTGACGAACAAGAGAAAAAGTTTAATTTCACTATACTTAAATTTCTATCTCGTTCCCACCCAAGTTTTTATGCATTCTTTCGAGCCACGAGCTCATCAATATGTTTCTGTCACTCACTATTTCATAAATCTTCATGTAACATTTTAATATGAGCGGAAAGTGCATTTTTTGAATAGGCTTATTGACGATTTTCCAAGTAATTTAGGTGATGTAAGTGACGAACAAGATGAGAAATTTTACAAAGATAAGAAAATTCTCTAGAAATGGCAACAAGGCCTCTGAGACATCCCTAATGATGGCTGATTACCGCTGGTGCTTGAAAAGATACATGCCATCAACAAACGAATGCTCTAGAAAGTCTTCTAAAAGAAAAATTTAACCACAGGGAAAACTTCATATCTGTTGGTTTTTATTGAAATAATTTCTCTCATTATAATGTAATATTACTGTAGATTGTAATACTTTTTTCATGAAACTTGAAAAATACTTTTATCACATTACTTAATTTTTACTCCTGAAAATGGCTGTTGAGAAGAACCAGAAATTGTTAGAGCCAAGCAAAATTGTAATTCGTATTCAGTGCAACCAAATTACCTAGAATCAAACATCAAATACCATTCAATAAAATATATGTTCCCCAGTGTTATTATTATTATTAGCAGTAAAATAAAATTTTAAAAAATAACCGTATAACTCGATTTAAATGTTACATGAAGATTTATGAAATAGTGAGTGACAGAAACATATTGATGCGCTCGTGGCTCGAAAGAATGCATAAAAACTTGGGTGGGAACGAGATAGAAATTTAAGTATAGTGAAATTAAACTTTTTCTCTGACTTTAACAATTCCCTTCCTCATTGGAAAACCAGTTTATTCGTTACATTATTGAGTTAAATATAGGATCTTAATATTTATTTCTGTTTAAAATACAGATTTCCTGCCAAAAGCCAGGTGAAGAGACGGCATATGTAAACTATACAATGTATATTAACAAATAAAATATTGGGCTAATATTCATCCATGATTTGAATATTTCTGCCATATCTGGTCTGGCGATTCTGCTATATATTTAGAGATGCTTGATAAAATAAGAATCTGAAATGTTATTGATCCAGACCGGGGTTCTCGGTTTTTGTCACATTCCCAGTGATGTAAGGTAGATTCCCTGTGCCTTTTCGATAAGTACTTTCATGGTAATTGTTCTTATGAACTTTCCTCTATAAAATAGATATTATGAATTTTCAGTCCTGATTTGAAAAATCTGGAAAATGGCTGTTGAGAAGAAAAAGGAATTGGTAGAGCCAAGCTGAATAGGAATTTGTATTTAGTGCCACCGAATTACATAGAATCAAACATCAAATACCATTCAATAAAATATGTGTTCCCCAATGTTATTATTATTAGCAGTACAATAATAATAATAATAATAATAATAATAATAATAATAATAAACAAACAAACAAACCGTATAAGTCGATTTAAATTCTACAGGCAGATTCATGAACTAGTGAGTGACAGAAACACAGATGAGCTCATGGCGAGGAAGAATGCATAAAAAATTCGGTGGGAACGAGACAGAAATTTAAGTAAAGTGAAATTAACAATCAACTCCCTGATTGGAAAAGAAGTTTATTCGTTAAATTATCGGGTAAAACATAGGATCTGAATATTTAATTCTGTTTAAAATACAGATTTTCTTCCCATTGACAGATGAAGAGATGGCATGTGGAAACGATTCAATGTCTGTTAACAAATAAAATGTTAGGATACTATTCATGCATTATCTGAACATTGCTGCCACATCTGGTCCTGTGATTCTGCGCCTTTTCTATAAATATTTCATGGTAATTGTTCTGATGAACTTTCTTCTATAACGTAGATATTATGAATTTAAGCGCTGTACAAAGATTGCCAACCAGGATTCATAATTTTTAACATGTAAATGAAAGCTAAGTTCAAGGTGAAGGACGGTGCACAACCGGTATTCAGAAAGAAACGGAATGTCCCTTTCGCAGCTCTAGAACAAATCAACAAAGAGTTAGTTAGACTCGAACAAGCAGGTATTCTGTCAAAAACAGATTTCAGCAAGTGGGCAGCACCTACGGTCTACGTAAATAAGAAGTCCAATCAAATACGAGTATGCGCAGATTTTTCCACAGGGTTAAACGATGCCTTGCAAGATCACCACTATCCTCTTCCAAGCTCTGAAGAAATTTTCAGTAAACTCAATGGTGGAAATTTTTTTTCTAAAATTGACCTCTCGGACGCATACCTTCAGATAGAGGTGGATGAAGAAAGTTCCAAATTGCTCTGCATAAACACCCATAGAGGGTTGTACAAATATAATAGACTGGCTTTTGGAGTAAAGGTTGCGCCTTCAATTTTCCAGCAGATCATGGACGCCATGCTGGGCGACCTTGACTACGCAACAGCCTATTTGGATGATATACTGGTTACTAGTAAAACTACGGCAAAGCACCGGAACCATATAACAAACGTATTCGAAAAGTTACAAGAATACGGTTTTAAGGTTAAGGAGGCAAAGTGCGACTTTTTCTTACCAGAGATTAAATACTTAGGGCACATTATAAATAAAGACGGTCGTCGGCCAGATCCAGAAAGAGCCAACGCGATCAGAAACATGCCGGCCCCAGATAACGTTCAAACGTTACAAAGCTTCCTCAGCCTAGCTAACGTTTACCAAGGGTTCATTAAGAACATGCAAAATTTGAGAGGGCCTCTCAACCAACTCTTAAAAAAGGACAAACCATGATCATGGACCCCGGAATGCCAAGACGCATTCGAGAAGATCAAGAAAACTCTTACTTCGGACCTCTCCCTCACCCATTACGACCTTAGTCTCGACATCATAGTCGCAAGTGATGCAAGCTCGTACGGCATTGGTGCTTGCAGGTTACATAAACTGCCAGATGATTCGCGAAAATCTGTGGCTCACGCATCAAGATCTCAATTTCGATCTCGACACGCCCCAAGTCTCTCCTGAAGTGCGGCGCTCAGGAAGGAAAAGGAAATTTACTCAACTGCTCGACGCAAATCCCAAGAAGAAAAAGTATCAACAGTTTTATTTTTTTCTCTCCTTTTCAAAAATAAAACTCTTGGAAGGGGGGTATTGTGAGACCGGAAACTAATTACACAATAGACTCTTCCAGTCCTATATTAAGTAGGCGACATAGCACTCTAGAGAGTGACAGAGAGTGACAGAGAGTCAGAGACACAGTGAGAGACGCGTACGACTACCAGTATTGGACACTAACATATAGTAAGCTCCGCTTACACTATCTCTGTAACCTGTTGTTAATATATTTTTCTTACATCTAATCAGTGTTCCGTGTTTTACTTCTGTGGTCCCAACTTTGGCCCCACATCAGTCTTTTAAAATCCTCTTGTTTATTATCTCTTTTAGGATTTTTTTTTATTCTCACATATCCGGGGTGATGACATTTCCGGATGAAAGTTTCTGTTTTCAGTTAGAACTCTCTTCTTGCCGTTCTTCACGGCGTCGGGTGACATTTTCTGCAGACTAACATTGACCAATTCGATTGTTCTTTGTGTATTCCAGTTTCTTTCTGATCAGTTCCATTACAAAGATCACCTTTATTTCATTGCATTTGCAGAGATCTCTACGGTGCATATTGCAAAAAGACACATACAATTTTGTGTTTGAGATAACACCCGCTTGTTCTTAAGAATTGTCCTATTAAGATCCTACTCAATCAGATCTGTCATTTACAGGTAGAAGACACATTCATCATCTAAGTGCTTGCCATCTTGACGTTGCTCACCAGTTAGATATGGAATGGAACAATTACCATATAAGGGAATTTTAGGTAAGGCAAATTTAAGGTACGATATAGCCCAACAGGGCACATTCTGTCCGAGCTATTTTAACTGCATTTGCACCAAGTCACAAGAATAAAAATGTAAAATCTGGTTGTAGATACGGTGGACTAATAAACTGCAGAAATCATATAAGTTACTTTTGTTGCTGGTAGAGATCATTAAACGTAACCGCTATTTGGCGTGACTTGAATTTTGGTGTTTGCGGCAGAATTGGATTCTCACCCCTGGTCCCTGTTCTCATTTCAGCACAAGAAGAAAAATGTCCAGGCGGAGGTAAGAAAAGGTGACAAAAAATTTTAATCTGGTAAAGATCCTTTAATTGTGAAATCGAAAATGTTTAAACGTGTATATAAAGAAAAAAAAAACAGAACAAATTTCGGCGTGGATACTTTATCACCAGAAATGTAAAATATTCTTAGTATGTATAATAAGCACTTTAAGACATAAATTATGGCCAGGAAAAATGTATATTAAAAGACAAAATGCCAGAAAGGAAAAATAAATATAACATATAAAAATACGAACGAGATAATTAATGAAAGTAGATCGTATCAAACATGGTTACATACAAATGGATATTAAAGTAACCTATTACTTTTTTTAAATATGGTTATTTATATGTACATCTAGCTAACTAAGAATCTATCTATCTATCTATCTATCTATCTATCTATATATATATATATATATATATATATATATATATATATATATATTAATGCATGTTTCATTAAATAATATAGACAGGTTTTGTCTATTTATTTTAAGTAAGTTCCTTTCATATTATCTGATAAGTTTAATAATATTATCTTTGAAAGACGAAAGAAAAACACCATATTGATACATGTTTAAATCCAATCTAAGCTTTTGGCTTACATAAGCCATTATCAAAGATGACAATTTTAATAAATCAAACAACACATAGACGAAACCACAAAATGGCCCGCCCTTGCTGTTTTAATAAGCTCAAAGTAACGACAAACTCCTATTTACGAGACAAGGAAGCGAAAATCGCGTCTCAGCTCGTGATGTCACACATGACTACTCGAGAGTGAAAACGAGAAGTATTAAGTATAGGAAGCTAATGGTATAAACCAATGGCTTCTGCTATAGATTATAGGCATTTAAGAATGTTTGTAGAGATTTCATAGTTTATTTTGTTCGGGTTAGGTTTCAACTGTTTTATGTATATTGCTTCAAGGATTTTTAATTTTTGTTTATTGTTTTCATGTTTAAGTATAATTGTGTTGTCAACAAGTATTTTCCGGAATTGAGTACGCGGGCAGGCATGTTGTTTTAAATGTCAAATGTTAAATGATAACTCTAACATTTTTAGACATTTAAAACAACACGCCTGCCCGCGTATAGGAAGAAATTGACATTTATGAATATACAGTTCATAGCTCTGTGATATTGCACAGAGCATGTTTTTATTAATGCCAGCACCAAATGTGCGATATTATACATAAATACATACATACTGGGGTTAATAAGAGGTAATTCGGGATTTTTTTCAATTTTAACGCATCAATAATCCTTCTCAGTCTTTGCATCAAAGGTTATTCGAATGCCAATTTAGGATTGAATCATATGAAGAAACTACTGGCAAAAATGGCAAAGCTGATTTTGAACCTAGTTTGTTGCAGACCCCGTCCATTTAACTGAAATAATCTAAACCAAACATTCACGTCAGACAATTTCTGTGTCATGTAATTTACATGTCAAATTTAATTCTTCCATTAAAACCTGCTCCAGCTCTTTATGACACGATGGTGGAGGATAGCGGCTCCTAACTTGTCGCTCCAAAATACACCACAAATGTTCAATAATATTGATATCTGGAGATTGGGGAGGCCACTCCATGTGTTCTAGCTCACTTTCATGCTCTTCATACCAATTCTTAACCACTCGAGCGGTATGTATTGAAGCATTATCGTCTTGGACGATGCAGTCACCATCAGGGAATAAAGTCTGAGCCATTGGATGAACATGATCTGCCAAAATGTTCAGGTAATCTTTACTGTTGATTCTTCCATGCAGGGTAACTATTGGACCGAGATATTTCCATAATATGGCGGCCCAAACTATTACTGATCTACCTCCATTCTTCACAGTTGGAAGAAGGCAGTCAGAATTGTAAGCTTCTTTGGGCTTCCTCCACACATAAACTCGCCCTGATGTTAGGAAAAGAGAAAAACTGAACTTGTTTGAGAATATGACTTGCTTCCATTGCTCTGCAGACCAGGCATTGTGATCTCTGCACCACTTCAACCTCTTCTGAATATTTCCTTACGGCGGCTCTTCCATGATATCCAGCCTTATGGAGCTCACGACGAACAATTTTCGTAGAAACTGAACTATTTAGATGATTATTCAACTCAGCAGTCACTTTGGCTGCAGCAGTCCGATGATTTTTTACTACATTGCGTTTCAATGCACGTCAGTCCCTGTCAGTATGTTTGCAAGTCCAGCTCGAATTGCAACGGTTACTCAAGGTTTTTCCCTGTTTCTAGAATTGCGCCATCTCATGAAAAACCAAACAGTTCAGCAACCTTATCATGGCTCCTGCTATGCAAGTTCCAGCAATTTGCTCTTCGGAGAGATCACGCATTTAGCTTAAATTTTATTAAATTCTAAAAATAAATAAGCGAAAGACAGTAAATTAGATAAATAAACGTATTTGCAATAGATCTAACCTGCAATTATGAAGTTTTAGTTAAAGTTCTTGATATAATAAGTCTTTGAAATATAGGAGTGGGATTTGCACCTGTTCCAATTATTTTGTCCAACCTCTGTATATGTGTGTGTGCGTGTGTGTGTGTGATAAAAAGTATAATTTTAAAATATTCAATAGTTATGGTTAAAAGTGGTCAATATCAGTGATAGTTCGTTTTAAATACAAAAGTGGACATTGAAGCCAACACCAAGCGTGGTCAGATGCACCAGATTCAAATTTGCCTTCCATCTATTTAGCAGATTGTCTTGTCTTGACTGTATCAAATCAACACGAACGGGTCATGGTTAACGTTAGTTATCTAAAACCAGTCGTATTATAAAAAATAAATAAATAAAATATTTTATTACTTTAATTGGAATTGAATATGTATAATCTCTAGGTTTTATTAATACACGTTTTTGAGAGAAGTGTATTCTTTTGAAGGCCAGACGTTTTGTATGAAAATTGTTGCATCTTTATGGCCTTCTAGGTTCAAGCGGTTGATAACTCCAAAATACTTTGATTCGTTGGAAACCCTACCGGAATTTAGCATTGGCGGCCATAATCTTAACAGCATAAGAGACGCAGATGACTCAGTACTGATTGCAGACACGAAAAAGAAATTACAAAACCTCCTACAGAAGGTAGCGAAGGAGGGTGAGAAGAAGGGACTAAACATAAACTACAAGAAGACAGAATGCATGGTTATCAGCAAAAGGATGAGCCCGAAATGCGATTTACAGGTCCGGACCACTAGAATCAAGCAGGAGCGGGGGTTTAAATATCTGGGAAGCGTTTTCACAGAGACCCGTAGATGTCTTGGGATGGCCAAGGACTCATTCCAAAAGCTGGACAGAGTATTGCGAATCAGGAGGATTTCTTTGATGACAAAGAAAAGAATACCGAGCTGTCACGTGACATCTGTCCTTCTTTACAGCAGCGAATGTTGAACGATTTCCTCAAAGATGAAGAAGAGACTCGAGGCGACAGAGATGTGGTTCTACAGAAGGATGCTGAGGATATTATGGATCGAGCGTGTGGGCAAAGATGATGTCTTAGGGAGGATGTAAACAAGGAGGAGGCTTATACTTAGCATCAGAAAGAGGCAGCTGACGTTTCTGGGAAACATAATTAAGAAGGAAGGCTAGGAGAATCTGATACTCACAGATCGAATAGAAGGAATGAGAAACAAGGGAAAATAACACATGACATACATAGCGGGTTTAAACAAGTGGATGACTGAACGGGGACGGAGGTAGACGGCAGAGGGAAGGAGCTTTTTGAGAAATGCAAGGGATGGAGGGAGGTGGAGGGCCATGATCGCCTACGTCCTGAAAGAACATGGCACATAAAAAGAAAAGAATATTCTGTCTGGAGCCGGCATGACCTGGCTTTTTTCCATTAAAAGGGATTGCTACGAGCGGTTATGATCAAAAGAGAAGAAAAGAATCAGCCGTTGAATTGAAAGCAATTAACGGAGGCGGAAGAAAGAATTTAACGTCCACGCTTTAATCTACTGGTCCCGCGAAGGAGGTCATATATCAACACGAGGAAATAGATTGAAATTCCTTTCTGAGCCTTATGGAGAGGATTTCACTCTGAAGAACTTTGAACTGTGAACTTTGCGTCAAAATCCAATGAGCCCTCGTAAAGAGAGCTTGAAAAAACGAAACCCCTTCGAGCTGTGACCTCCTGTTTGAGTAGTATGTTAAGAACGAGGCGAGGTGCATTTTAAAATTTCTCCCATGCGCAGTTTTGTTATTGCTTACTTCAAGTTTTCCCCTTTTTTCTATTTTTAAAGGGTTTAATTTTTTGTCTTCATCAAGCAAATTGTAACATATTTTTCTTCTTTCTGTGAGTAATCCATTTTTTGTTAACTCAGAAAATGGTTATCCTGCCGAAATAATAAAACAGAAGGAACTTTTGAAAAACCCTTGCATTGTAACCTTTTGCATAAATAAATTGTAATGAGAAAAAATAAATGTATTTTCCCCTTTTAAAATTTTATACAGCGTTTGTCTTGTTTCATAATTTTGCTCTTATTATCGTGAGTTGCTGTTTCTATAAAAAAAGGCTTTGTGTCTTCAAAAAGAAATTTTAAGCTGGTGAAAAAGTCAAAAATTTTATAATATAATTACGTGCTTTAGTTCTTCGAAGGTTAACACTACTATACCTTGCATATCTCTTCGGAATGCGGATGAAATACCTTCAATATTTTAAAGGTTGACAATTTTGACTTTTAATTTGATAATGAATAATTTAATACAATGTATGGATGATTGGTGAAGTCGAAGTAGATTAATATGTAGAAAGTTTTTATTTTATTCTATCAGAAAAAAAAATCCGTTTATATTTGAGCTTTATTTGGGTGAAATTTTCATGTCTGCTACTCTTCATCACAATTCATGGATCGGCATTCCATTATCGATAAAAATAACCCAAAATGAAAAGTTCTATGCTAACAGTTTCTTTTTGGTAAAAGAACTTGTGGAATTTCCGTTCCTGCTCCATATATTGACAACCAACTATACTCTGTAAAAATTTAAATGCAATGTCAATCGCTATGTACAGTTCTTTTGAGTACTCTTTTCACTTTCTGCTCATTATTAATGCTTCTTTTTAACCCTGTAAACCCCTTGCTTTTAGTGGCTGCACTGCTTTGATTATGATAATAATTAATATAATATATATATATATATATATATATATATATATATATATATATAATTTAAATTAATTATTATTATTATTATTATTGCTGATCCTAATATTATTAGTTCCCTCCTGTCCAATATATCCATTCAACGAATATTAATCTTCTGCTCATTTTTGAGTTAGTATAAGTCGAGATATCACCTACTAAGTTAAAACTTAATAAGTGCAAATAGATTTAGATATGCTCCCCACTAGCACCAACAACACCGATAGACCAAGAAGAAAGAAGAAAAGTTGAAGTTTCCTGAATACCTGTTATTAAACTTTTGCCGGCAATCGAACATTAAGAAACGAAAGCCCCCTTCACTATTATCCCGAAATTTAAGGTAAGTCATATATATGAGGGCTGTATGAGTAAGTATGTACGCTACTGTCGGAGAGTCGGCAAGTAAAGTTCTTGTTAGTGGGGCGGGTTATTAGGAATCATGTAAGATGAAAAATAAAACCTATCAAAAGACGGAAGAAAACTTGACGACTCAATGACCAGCTTAAAAGAGGTGATGTCTCAATAAATCACCGTGGAGAAGGCAACGCGAAACTACTCCACTATTAATCCTTACAAATATGGCATTTATCAAATAAAATATGAAAGTTAACGGCGGAAAGGGGGTTAAGTCTATTGGAATTAACTCTGATAATGAGCTACATGTTCAACAGGTGTCACCTGACCGTCATCCAGCGACTGTGCGCACCAAACAAAAAATAAATCTTGGAACATTGGAATGTTAAACCATTAAACCACTATGGCCAGGTGGAAAATATTTGAAAAAAATCGACTACATAACTATCAAGAGATTCAAGGATGCAGTTGTACACTGAAAAATCTATCTAAGTACCTATTGCAAAGACGATCACTTCCCAGCTGTATTTAAACTTAGAATAAAACTACGGAAATTGAAGAGGTTGGGGAAGCACCCAAATTCCAATTGAAATATACGGACAGTGTGAAAAGCACTACAATGGAAAAAATGAAAACGGAAACACGTAGTGGAATACACTGACAAGCTTTAGTAACATCAGCAAACGAAATCATCCCAAAGGAAAAAATTTTTTAAGAAAAAAAATGAATGGATGATAGATGGACATGATGGAAAAGAGACAAAAAACAATGCCAATACACAGAACAGAACGTAGAACATAATACAAAAAATAAGGAACAGATGTAAACAGGCTAAAGAGGAGTGACTCAACGAAAAATGTGCAGAAATAGAAACAATGCCTATCACAGATACAACAAATGTTAAAAATTATTTTTTCACTCTCTGTAAATATCGGTTCTCGGGCGGAACAGGGAAAGGATGATAGTAATAAAATAATTTACTGAATTTTGAATAAAAATACGCTTTTCCAAAGCTGATTGACCAAATTAAAGGGGAGGCCTATTGAAGCAGAAGGAAAGGGAAAGAAATGCAAAAGTGTTTTTTTTTTTTCGATTACAATAAATTCTTTTGATAAACCCGGTTTTTTAACCAATGGCCTCTCGAGCCGGCTGGAATCTGAAATGCTTGTGTTGACTGCCAACATTTTTCGGGTAAATCGGAACCGACTTTTGATTGTAAAAACCCCTGCAATCATGCCATCAACATCATCACCGCAGCAGCCTATTGGGAGATGCGTGACGAAAAACTTCACGAGACGCTGGAATTCCAGAAGACGCAACATCTTCCAAAGCATCTGAAAACGTGACCGAACGTAGATTCCACATACAAATTGTCGTTTTCACGTCTAATTTTTACCCCGACTATTGTAACAAAAGAGTTGTTTCAACGAGTACTGTTCTCAAAACAACGCTCTACGTTGAAGACTGAAGGCACGAACGGATTTTGTCACAAACTTTGACAATTCACATCAAATCACTTTTTCTACCTTCAAGGTAAATATACCCTTTTAATTGGATTCGACCTCACTGAAACCGTTTATTCTAGCTTCTTCCTTGTAATTTGTATTGGTTTTTATTCGATGGTATTTTTTCTTGTGATATTTTAAGTTATTTGATTGATTTGATTGTAAACTTGATCTTTTTCTCAAAACTATCATTGAAATTTATTTAAAAAAAAAAAGTTATTTGTCCAGGAATTTATTAAACCCTTCCCTGGATGCACCAACCACCAAATTTGCGCAACCCTAATATTTAATAAAATTTGCTTTTATTTTAATAACATTGTTTTGGTTTTATGAAGGTAAAAGCAAATCAGAGTAGAAGAAAGTGCCGATAGCGTGAATTTATTTAATGTGGACCTCACCTTACCAGGAACTGACCCACACACTTGATTTCATGACCTTCCTCTGTGGCACATACGGAATGAGACACAAAGAATCCAGTTATGAAATTGCAACGGACATCTGCTGACACCTTCTGTAGCATGTCCGTAATGCGTATCCCTCTCTATCGGGTTGGTTCAACCGTTGAGATCTTTTGTAATCACCATCCGATTGTTCTACCGTCTTTGGGTTGGTCACGCTTGGCTTGGGACCTCGCCTTTGACCTCAGAATTTTACCAGGATTATTTCTACGACAGGATTGTTTATTTTTCATTCGCCGGCCCTTCTATCACAAAATCTGTTTGGCACCCAAAAGATTTGATATTTTAAACCAAAATTTGGCTGCAAACTGCCTGCATACGGTTAGAAAATGATTTCCTTTGAGATATAATAAGATATTAAAAGGTGTAAGACAAAGATGTATCCTCTTTTACTGCACTTATTGAACCTATACAGATTGAGAGAATTAGATGTTTTTACCAGGATCATTATTGAAGTATCTCTACAATATTAACAGCATAAGATATGCAGATGACACAATATTGATAGCAAACACGAAAAGAAAACTACAAAAGATCCTAGGGAATGTGGTGAAGGAAAGCGTGAAGAAAGGACCAAAGATAAACAGCAAGGAGACAGAATGCGTAGATATCAGCAAAAGGATGAGCCTCAAATGTAAATTACAAAACGGGGATACTAAAATCAAACAAGTCCATACATTTAAATATCTGGGAAGTGTTCTAACAGAAGTGCGACACTGAAATCCAAAGTAAAGAGTACTGAACGTAATGTCTTTTTCCTTATATGGCAGTGAATGCTGAACAATCTCCTCAAAAATGAGGAAAAGACTTGAGGCAACAGAAATGTGTTTCTACAGAAGGATGCTGAGGATACCATGAACCGAATATGTGGGCAATGGTTTTAAAGAAAATGGAAACAAAAAGGAAACTTATACTTAGCACAATGAAAAGGCAGTTGTAATTTCTAAAGCAAATAATGAGGTAAGAATGCTTGGAGAATTTGATACCCACAGAACAGATTGAAGGCAAGCGTGACAGGAAAACAACGCCTAGCTAGCTTCAGTAAATGGATGGTAGAGCATGGTTTAGGAGTGATAACAAAAGAAAAAAATTATTAAGACCTACAAAGGATAGGAAATTGTGGTGAGTCGCCATCCCCAACGTCCTGAAGGGACACGGCACATAAAAGAATTGAGATTCCTGCCAGAATTAATTTTCAGCCTTTCCCTTAGAGTCTGGTACTGAACACCATTAACGGGAGAAAACAATAAAAGAACAGGAATTAAAAAGACAGAAGACAACAATTGATATTGCATTCAAATTTTTAAACATCAAAGTTCACTGAAAAGAAAAAAGCGGGAAGATAGTTCTACCAGCAACACGTGCGTGAGAAGAAATTGTTAGCATAGAAATAACCGGTAGAGGGTGACAGAGCTTATGCGGATATGTGTGAAAATTAACAATTAACCCTAGACTGGAAAGATTAAGATTGTAGTGATTGGGAGTCAGTTCCACAAAGCGGTGGTTCGTAGGAAGATGCTGTTCGAGTGGAACTTACATCACAGTAAAAGAATACGAAGAGAATGACGGTGATTCACCACAATGTTCATGGCATGGCGAGTCTTATCTTTGGAGATTAGAACTGTTGGAACTTAGGAGTGTAGTCCATTTGAATACTCTCCATGGGAAATAGAGACAGGGCAGTGAGAAGCTTGCGGGGTCTCGTCTGTGGTTGAAAATAATTCGACACCCACAAGGACACGGAGACGCTTTTAGACTCTATCGAGACTAGAAAGTGAAGAGTGTGTAATCTCTGCTCTTATATGGTAGTAGTAGTTTATTTTCGGCCTGATAGCTGAAGGGGTCAGATGCTTGTTGGAGCGGTACAGGAAACCGATCATTTTCCCAGCGTCTTTAGCTATGGGTCATACGTACGTACGAGTTCCCTCAGGGTCTGGGTTAAGTCTAAGTTCCAATAATCGCTCAAGTTACGTGACCTCACTGAGGGAAACGTCTGTTCGTCACGATTGGCGAAAGTTCTGATTTAACTGAAAATTAATGGCGGTAAAGATTTTGAACAAATGATACAGCTCCGTTCAATAAGATTGGCATAAACTGAGGCCAAGAAAATAAATTTAGTCTTAGTTTAGTTATCAGTTTTTAGCAAAAGAGTTTTAGCTAAATTGATCTAGTATTTAAGAAAAAAAACAATGATGACAAAAACAAGCAAAAATACATATAAAACCTTTAATTTCCAATTTGATAATGGATATAGAATAGAAAATACATTTTTAATAATTTTTAATTAGCGAAATGAAAATAGCATTAGTGAGAAATGGTTTGTGTTAGAAGAGCTGATTATATATAGTAAGCCCTGTTCTATTACAGGGTTAGTGACCTCAGAAATCTGTTCATATTTCGAAGGGGGCATTCATTGTATGGGGAGCGTTGTCAGCATCGGGTTTTATCCTCCAAAGCAGGATTCACTTAACTCTTTTTGTCCTCCTGAAAAGAACAAGCAAACAATTTGTTAATTCTACGATTTAGGCCACATCTTTCTGGCATGTAAGATTCCACAGTGAAAAATATAACATTGACATTATCAAACCAGCAGTTCTCATCGACTTTCCCTCATGAATGTGTGGATGATACCGCATGTGTACGTACGTAAGTGTATATGTTTGCAACTATTTGTACTCGTATGTATGGGTATATGTGCTTCATTTTTGTTTGATGTGTGTGTGTGTGGTTCGTTTGTGGAACAATTTTCAATAACAGTTTCAAACCTCACGTCATAATTGCATCCATTTCACTTCGGTTGATTTTTTTCACTTTGAAGTATTTTGACGTTCCTTGAGGAAAGTAATTTTTGTTAGGTGTTTTTTAATTTTAGATTTTCTTTTGTTTTTCTGATTTCTCAATGTTTATTTTCATTATGGTTTTAAATATTTACGTTGGCAGGGGTCTGCATATGTAAGTTTCCTTAATTTTTCATTAATGGCCTTCGTCCGGCCCGCAACCCGTCATTATAACACGATTTGGCGCGCAGGGTCGAATGAGTTGCCGACCCCTGCTCTAAATGATGAGAAATTCGTTTTGGTGTTAGCACTTATGTGTCCCTGTTAAAAACTGCCCAACATTTTGATGCGATGTTTTTTTAGCGAAGGTTAAAGTATCATCTGGAGCGGGATAACATCTCTTGATGAGCGTTGGTGGAATCTTTTTGAGTCATGGATAAGAGTCCACCTAATGACGATGTCCCGATAAACAAAATCACTGGTTTTTGATGTGCAGTGGTGGCTACTTTCGGACCCTCGAAAAGCGAATAAGAGGGTACACCAACAGTGGTGGCCTGGTATGATAGTAGCAACCTGGGGATCAAACCAGCAGTCTCGAAATGGTTTGATTCAAGCGAACAAAGGAAACAAATGCGTAAATTTGGAGCAACGGAGATGTTAATCGATAATTAAAAATTAACTGATAAATTGATATACAATGGATTCCCATTAAAAAGAACATTACTGACTAGAAATAGGTATTTATTTCTTGTTAATTACATGACCTTTCAGGACATGGGTAGTCATGGCTCTCTACATATTCCTTTTCTTTATGTTTGAATTTTCACGCTTTCTTCAGATAATGAAGTGGTTTCACCACTGCCTTTTCCACAGTTTCCAATTCAGAGTAACTCTTCACTTAGACTGGCTTCCACCCAATGGTAGAGTCACAGTTTATCCAGCAATTTAACCCATGGCCATGGAAATAAACAGAATTTGTGCGAAAGTGAATGCAATAGGTTAGCAAGGAATTTGGACTCAGCCCATCAAATGAACTCCCTGTTTCACTACTGATATGCTACTTACGTATGGTATATATGTACAAGAATAGAACTGATTTTGTTAATTGGATTATCGTTTTCTGCAAATCCGTTCACAATGAATTATTTTTTTATATGAAACAATGGTCCAAAGCATTTCACTTAAATAAGATCCATTTTCGTGTAGAAGCAACAATGGAGTTTAGCTTAGTTTAAAGTTATCAATATCAATCCCAAGCGGTTGAGTGATATTTAATGGCTGGAAAAAAAAGCAGCAAATAGTGATCTAGTTCGTACCACACACCATTACTACTAAATTGAGTTCAATCATCACTATGTGACCCCCACATTTATAGCCTTATTATAAGTTAAATTCGGTAAAAAATAATTTCTATGAAAGAGGGAAAAAATAAATTTGTTTTCTTATTCAAACTGTCTATAAATTTGTCTTGAAACCAGAATATCACAATTCCCCTTTTGAGCGCTAACACCATTCTTTGTGAATTTTTTACCTTATTACTGTTGCTTACTTTTGTCTTGAATTATTTTTTTCTGAGTATAATTTTGACCATCCCATAATTTTGCTCGGTTCTTTTCCTTTCTTTTGTTTTTGTTTATTGGAAACATTTTCATTTCCATTTGTTGGACATTTTTTGCCAATTTTACTTAACCATGACCAATTACTCTACACTTTTTACCCAATCAATGCCCTGCGGAATCTATATTGGACTTAAAGACAACATTCTAATCTAAGACAACCCACTAAAACTAGTCAATAAGTGATTTGATCTGTCAAATGAAGCTAAACCAATCTCTGCTATCGTTGGGTGCATAATCCATAATGACGTGAGATTCCTTATCTTTTATAAAAAAAACTTCAAGGACATTATATTCCCGTTGTATCCCTAAAAACATGTGTTTATCCCTTTTCAGGTGCTGATCTTGAAGAAGAGGACTTCATTTAGATGGATTGGTTATGCCAGATACTCGGCATCTGGTTTGGTCCTGAATTCCAGTTAGAGGCATATTGGTTGGAAGTTGAGAGATGGCCTAGGTCAGTTAGTCTTTGAACCTGTGACGTGTTAGCAAATACAGAGTTAATTCCCTTGTAATTATTTACAGAAACCAATCACATTTTTATGAAGCGTAATGCCTCAGTCTACTAGCATCCAGTCAGAAGTGATCGCATTATAAACAAACCCATCAGATACAGAAGAGAAATTTAATAATGGTCGGAATAACGCCAGCTCAAGGAGCATGGGGATACTCTCCCACTGTCATTGTTAATACATCATATCTCGTATGAACCACTATGTAAATGTTTTTATCTGTCAATAATGAACATTATAATTCTCATATCTTGAGATAGATGTAACGTATTAATAAATACAGAGTTAATTCCCTTTTAAATATTTATATTAACCAATCATAAAGTGTAGTACCTGCGGCTACCAGCAGTCAGTCACGTTTTGTTTTTTTTACTATTTGTTTTGTTTCGTCATTCACTATTACTCAGAGTTGTTCAGCTGGGTAATACATTAACATAGTGTCAGAATAACGTAACCCGCCCAGAAACCTCCCAAGAAAGAAAAAAAAATGGGTGAAACAGCTCCACCTGGAAAAAAATTCCGTGTTTGAAAATACGCCATTAAGAACGGATCCACACATCAGAAGAGTAAACTAGAATTAAAAGCAAAAACAAAATGAGATTGAAACCACTAAAGCGCCTCAACTTCGAAGGAAACCTGAATAAAAATTATAAACTTTAGGAACAACAAATTTCAGTCATATTTCAACAAAGCGTAGTATCTGCGTCTACAAGCAGTTAGAGTTAGTTCCGCCATGGATAGTTAAGGATAAACACACTGTTTTTTCGTGATTCACTGTTACTCACAGGTGTCCAGCATTTCTGCAATATATTATCCAGTCACAATTCTAAAATATTAGACTTATTTGCTAATCACAAGCATAAAAAGTCAAGAACAAAATTTATAAAATCAATATAAAAACCAAGGATTAAATTACTACATTTCGTTAAATCAGTAAGTTAAACTTATATTTAATACGTTATCAGTCTTCGAAAACGAACATTTTTAGTGAAGAAAAGCGAGAAGAAAGGTTAAAATATTAACTGCAAAAATTCAGAATGCATGGTTGCTAGCAAAAGGGTGGGGTCTTAAATGCAAATTACAAATCGGAGATACCAAAATCAAACGTTTACAAATATTTAAATATCTGGGAAATGTTTTAACAGAGGACGGAAAGTTCAACACTGAAATCCGAAGGCGCATTGGGATAACCAAAGATGCATTCCAAAAGATAAATAGAGTATTAAGAAAGAGAAAAACTTTGTCAGATACAAAGGAAAGTATACTGAACTGTTACGGGATATCAGTCCCCCAGTATGGCAGTGAATACTGGAGAATCTTCTCAAAGCGGAAGAAGAAACTTGAAGCAACAGAAATGTAATTCTACAGAAGTATGCCGAGGATAACATGGACCAAATGTATCAGTAAATAATTTTGAAAGAAAATGAAAACATATACTTAACATCAGGAAGAAACAACTGAATTTTATGGCACATAATGAGGAAAGTGGACTTGGGAAATTTGATACTCACAAGACATTTTGAAGGCAAGAAGGGCAGAGGAAAACAACGCATAACATATTTAAGGAGTTTGAGCAAATAGATGGCGGAACAACGTTTAGGAGAAATAAAAGAAAAACAGAGTTTATTAAGAGCTACAAAGCAGAGGAATTTGTGGAGGTCCATGATGGCTTACTTCCTGACGGGACCCGGTATATAAATAAGACGGAAATGACAAAATTAAAAATAAAGATTAAAAAGATTAAATGAAAGGTTCAGATTTTCTTGTTTGTAGTTAAGATTCAAATTTAAATGTTGATTTGAATCTGAAATCGGATTCCCACCCATCTACACACAGAAATTAAAAAAAAAAAAAAGGCTTTACCCTGAACAGTAAATTTTTTCATTTTATGAATGGTGGTTTTTTCACTTTCTATTCGGCAAGAGAGGACAAGGTTCGGTCCATCAGTTTTGCTTATATTGTAATTCATTGAGCTTATAATACTACGGTTGCATTCATTTTGGTCAATTATTTTTGCTTGGTCATCATGAAGCTGGCTGAAACCTGTGAGACTTTTTCGATACCATTTCACAGAAAAAGGACCTTCTTTTTGAATGGTTCCTCTGCACGTAAAAGTAGATATCTGATTGGGAACTTGCTCAGATGATGTCTTCATGAGGTTAGCAATTGCTGGCAAAGCTGAAAAGGAAACAAAGAAAGTAATTTTAATTATTTTAATAAAATCTTATCCAGTTAATTATATTTCCTCACGTAATATTACTTTTGCTAATACGAAACATTTAACATGTAATATCTACAAAAATATCATTTGTCTGAGCAGCAGCATTTTCATATTTAAACTGTTTGCCAAATGCTAATTTACATTCCACCATTCTCATTTTCATTTTAATATTTTCACTTTCAAACCAAAATTCTATTTTTACAGAAATATTTTGATTCGTACCTTGTAATGTGATGTTCTTAGAATCTACAGGAAAGACCATTTTACCTTCAATCCCACGACACACGTACCATGTAAAAATCATGGCAGTTGACTTGAGAAAAAGGACAAATGTCACAGAACGTTTTTGCGCAGATCCGTCAGAGTTGACCTCTAGAGAGACAAAAGTATCGGAATTTATTTCAAACTTATCACTTGCAACTACGTAATTTGCCTCAGTGGCTTTATTCCCACTGAGCAATGTTATCATCGCAAGGTAATCATCATTTGGAAATTCACATGTTATTCTCATGTTCACTGTGTTCAAAGTCGTGTATGATGGCATTTTCAATGTTACAGCTGCACCTGTAATGTAAAGGAAAGAGCAAATCAGCAAAGACAAAAAACACAGAAGTGAAAAAAGAGGACAGAGACGTAAACTCACACAAACACACAAATGTACACGGTGAGACATTCTGATACAAACACACATCCAGAGACAGAAACACGCAGAGACAGGTACATAGGCACAGACAGAGACATACAAAAAAAGTGTTACAGACACAAACAGTCAGAGAAACAAACACGCACGCTGACATGTAAATACTAAGTCACAAACAAATATTCTGTCTATATATTGCATGCATGTATGTACGGAGATTTGTATGTTTGTGTATGTGTGTGTATTGATAATTGTGTGTGTATGTATATATATATATGGAGATTTGTGTGTGTGTTTTAAAATATCCTTTTGATTAGGCCAAGACCTTTTCACTTTTTCATTATATCATTTTTTTTTTCAATTAAGAAAGGCTTACGGTTATATCAAGTTGAAACACCGGTTCTCGCTCGATCATCGAAGTTAAGCAACGTTAAACCTGGTCAGTACGTGGATAGGTGACCACTGGGAAATACAATGGAGCTGTAAGCTTGGATGTATGATTGGTGTGATGGATAGAGGCTCGGAATGAGAAATCGAGTTTGAATTCCTATCTGGTTTGTAATACTCACTTACGTACAAATACCTTTGGAAAGGGTATGAATCCACTTCTTTTTCTTCAATTTGCTAAATATTAAGACTTGTAAATAACCTCATAAAGGTTGATAAGCCGCCAGAAACAAATCAATCAAATTAACTGAGAGAAGAAATAAAAAAACCTATATAGTTTAAGCTAATATTGTTTATAATTCGGTCCTTTCTTCAAATATAAAGTAAACACTTTTAAAATGTCGATTGAAGAGAAAAGTAAATCTATTTTGCCATTATTGGAAACAAGAGAAATAGTGGTTTCAGATAATAAAAAATCCGGGGTTGTAATTCAAAGGGTCATAAATGAGTCTCACATGTCTAGAGTTAAACCTGTCAGGGCTCAAAAATCTGTATCCAAAATTTACACAACTACCTTCTTTCTTCAAGAAGAACTAAGATTCCAGTGATCCAACTTATATTCGGGTTAAGAAAGATTGTCATTGGCCGAAACTGGTTGGGAAGCACAAACAATTACTGTATTTCGAGGCGAACTTTATTTTTCCGATTTTCTTTTTCGACAGAGAACAGAAATCTTTTTTAGAAGTAAGAGTTTTTTTTTTTCCTTTGTCACCACAACGATTTACCATCAGGATAACTTTCCAAATTATCATCAAGATAAACTTTCAAATTACCACTAGGATAACTTTCCAATTTTCTCAATTATGATCTTCGAACGAAAGTTATATTTGCCACTGACTTTTTTCCTTTTAAGTTCAAATCTGAATTTAAATTCTTACGATGTAAAATTAATTGTTTGACATTTTCTTGTAAGTGTCACATTCAAAGTCTTATAAACTAAATTGCAAATGTTAAATGCAAATTGGTGAAATATCTAATTGCATCTTTTGCAATAGAAATTTAAACAATTGTATTTGAATATAAAATCCTTTATACATAAAACTAACATTTACTTATCAGTTATTTAGGAGTAGGTCCCTATTTAAACATATGTTGAGATGAAAAGAATTAATTACACGCCTATTTATATACTTCTTGATAACTATCCTGAAACATTCTAATAATACAGAATTATAGTGGACATTAAATCCAGTGTTCACTGCTTCTTCAAAAGTAGAAATTATCTTGGCAATATTGTAGCATCTTCTATGTGTCATGTACGTTCAGGTCATTAGCGATCATGGCTTTTCACAATTTCTTGTCCTTCGTAGCTCTTATAAACTTTACCTCTGATAAACCTTGTTCCGCCATCAATTTACTCAAGGTCACCAGTTATAACACTGTGTTGTTTCCTCTGTTCCTCTTGCCTTCAATCTGTCCTAAGAGTACCAACGTTTCCAAACACTTTTTCCTCATTATGTATCCTAGAAATTTCAATTAATTGTCCTTATGTGAAATATAAGTGTTCTTTTTGTTTACATTTTCTCTTCGTCGTTGCTCAAATGTTTTGTCCATGGTATTCTCAGCAATCTTCTGTAGAAACACATTTCTGTTGATTCAAGTCTCTTTTTCATCTGTGATGAGATTGTTCAACATTCACTACCATATAAACCTGAAAATACTTATAGTTCAGTACTCTTTTCTTTCTGACGAAATTTTACTGTTTCTTAATATTTTACTTAACGTTTGAAAGGCTTCTTCCGCTATCTTCGAATATGTTGAAAAATAAAATTAGTTGAACATGTATTATATTAATTAATTGAATATAAACCGATTCGGATTGATCGAATAATAATCTGTGATGTAAATGTGATCCTGATTCAATGAAGACAATCATCAATTGCATTCTTGTCTACATACCAATCTCTAACATGAAACGAGCAAAGGCAGAAAGGAAATCATCCAAAAAGAGTATGTTTACAAGGCAGAATCGGAACTAACCTTTATTAGGTTGTGGGGTAAACGGAGCTGCAGCTGTAGACATATCTGCAAAGGAATTGGGCAGGTGAATCATGTGAAAAGAATGACTGTTGCACATTCCAAAAAGTTATACTGACAAAATAAAAAATAATAAAAGAAAATACATAAATTAAAAATCACTGCAGAATATATCAACCTGGCTAGAGAATCTTTAGAATCTACAGCTGAGGGCGGGACTGACCCCTTACCACACAGTATCATGCGGAGTAACGATTAAAATAAAGGAAACACTAAAAGAAAAAAAAGCCATTTTTGGTTGCATTAAATAAAGGCAGTTTTGAACCCATAAATTTACAATTATTAGTATTTTCGGTTTGATGAAAGTGTGAAGTCTCACAGAGAGAGAGACAGAGAGACACAAAGAGAGAAAGTCGCAGCGAGAAAAAGAGAGAAGTCGCAGAGAGAAGAAAAATAGAGAAATTGATATATTTATTGTAGAATGAGGGAATAAATCAACTTTAATAATTAATATTTATTTGATGATGAATCACATCGATGATTTTCTAAAAGGTGATTATTGAGTATGAAAGAATAAGAAAAAGGAATTCATGCAGTTCTTTGACGAAGAAACAGATCTATCATTTTCTAGAATAAAGTACAAAGATTTCTAATTTAAAGTACAATATTGAAATTCTGTTCTGAAGAATTGTTATCCTATTAATTAGTGTGGTGAGTAATATCGTCATCTTTGTTCTTATACTACTTTAAGCCACTCTTCTTTAGCAAGAATATTCTTTTGTGTCGTACTGGAATTTTTTATAAAATCAGCTTCAGAAAATTGATTGTTTCAGAAAATATTGAAAGGCAATCAAAGATTTTAATTCTCAATTTCAAACTCAATCTGTTTATGAAAAGAAAATATCTATTTAAAAAAGCATTCATTTCTCTGTTGATAACACAGGTTTTCAAAAAATGAAGCTAAATATCAGTCAACATGTTCCTTTTCCATATACTTAGCCGCTTATATTCCTAAAAATTATATAAAAGTATATTATAAGAGTTCAGCAGAGGTCACATTCAGGCAGAACCAAAATATTAGGATCAAAAATGAAGATGCATAAGTTTTTTTTCGTTTGATGAAAGCGTGAAGTCTCAGAGAGACACACACACACACACACACACAGAGAAAGAGAAAGAAACAAGAAAAGAGAGAGAAGTCGCAGAGAGAAGAAAAATAGAGAAATTGATATATTTGTTGTAGAATGAGTGAATAAATCAACTTTAATAATTAATCACATCGATGATTTTCTAAAATAAAGTACAAAGTGTTCTATTTTAAAGGAAAATCTTGAAATTATGTTCTGAGGAATTGTTATTCTATTAATTAATGTGGTGACTAATATCCTCATATTTGTCCTTATTTTAGTTTCAGCCACTGTTCTTCTGCATGTATATTCTATAATAAATTGGTTTAATCATAACGTATATCCTCTTTGTAAAATTAATATTCAAAATTATACATATAAATAATAGGTAAAATTATGTTTAAGTATTTAGCCTTAAAGATGTCTAATAAAAATATTAAAAATGTGTCTGCATTTCATTGTAAAAAAAAAAGCATCTTTATTCTTAGATATTGGGAGAGAAACAAAAAAGAAAAAGAAAAGAGGAACAAGAAAGAAAACAAGATTGTCCCCCTTCTTATATACACCCAAAAAAGAGATTAGCATTTCCATCGCTTGGATATTTACTTTACCCTTTTCTAGATGAAAGAATGAGCATAAAATTTAAATTTTATTTTTTCTGGAACTCTTATGGTGAAATATCTACAAAATCTGAGAGATAACAAGAGAATTTTCAAACAAGGTTTACTTTTCTGCAATCCAACCGAAAATACGAAGACAGAAGAAATGTTTAAA
>CAHIKZ030003977.1:0-35000 GCA_903632075.3 Acanthosepion pharaonis
GGTTTATGTTGGTCGATAATAGATCTATCTCATTGTTACATCCCCGGCAACGCCGGGCTCTACTGCTAGTCCATTATAAATAAATTTGCTTTACATATATATAGATAGATAGATAGATAGATAGATAGATAGATAGATAGATATCACTTCCACGGTTTTTTCAACAAGGTTTATGCCGTGTTTCCTCTTTAGGGTTGGTTTCCGTCTTTTCGTTCTCTTTCATTTCTAGTGGTAGCTTTCATCTTTGTGACATTATCACATTGCTTTGAGTGAGATACTATCTATTTTCGCGGATATTTGCGGGAGTGCCTTAAATAAGCGACCTAAGCAAATACCCACCAAATTTTTTACTACGTTAATAAAACATCAAAAACCGAAAAGAATAAATAATATCAAATGAAAATATAAAACAGGTAAAATAAATTAACCCAAACATATAAATAAATAGACAAAAAGCCACTCCTTGCAAAAATAACAACCAGAAAAGATTACCCACAATGCACCACAACAATATATAAATAGCCGAGGAAAAAACAACATTCGCGGCCTGACGATTGCGTTTTAGGCATCGACATGCAATCTCTGACTGTGTGCGACTTCTGTCGAACTCTCTGCTTTGAAAAAGAAATATACATATATAATATAATATTTAATATATATATATATATATATATATATATATATATATATATATATATATATATATATATGTGTGTGTGTGTGTGTGTGTGTGTGTATATATTTTATATATATATAAAGAATAAATATATGTTTAGGTGTACTATATTTATGGGATATATAAATATAGCAACACAAAAACAAAGTTGTATTTGTTCATATATATATATATATATATATATATATATATATATATATATATATATATATATATAAGAAGAAATAGACCAAACCGGATATAAGAGAAACCTAGATATAAGATTGATGTCTCCGGTGAAGACATTCTTATATCCGGGCTAAATATATAAGAAAGACACATACAAAATATCTAGACACACACACATAAACTATATATATATATATATATGTGTGTATTATGTGTATATGTGTGTGTGTGCATAGTGTGTGTGTGTGTAACAGAAAAATAAAAGAAAAATATATAGACACGTAGGAGACTGAGAGACAAAATATAAGTTTTCGTAAATAAAAATCTACCAACGGTTTATTTATATATATAAATATCAATGTGTTATATTAATTTAAAGTCATAAATCATCGTATTTATTTTTTACACTTTTGAATGTTATATTTTTTAATAGAAAACTGACTACAAAATTGACCCCTTTTGCTTTAACGTGACCAGACAGATTTTTACACACGATGGCCGATTTGTCAATTCCTGGGAAATGATAACCAACCATCATTTAAAAAAAAAAAAAAAAAAAAATAGATAAATTATCAGACAAACAAGAAAATTCACATTTGTGTTTTTTTTGTTAGTTAGAATTGACTGGCAACCTGTTTGCAATCACTTTATATTGTGAAAACTCTACAAAAATATATTTTATATGCTTTCCTATTTTTGCTTTTACGATGCATATTTGAGCCACAGTGGAGTCGATTATTTTTTTAATTCTTTTTTTTTTTGCTATTCGACCTAAAGTATATTGGAAAATATAAGCGTATAATATCTTCCCAATTTCGAATTCTTTATTCAATATTTTTTTTTTTTTTGTCATGTGATCAAATTTTACTTTTTCTTTTTCTACTTCTATATCTCAAAATCACTCTTTCGGATACTCACTTATTTTCTGTTATGTCTTCTCTCCATCTTGATACATTATCGTTGTATATTGATATCAAACACAACTAGTATATTTTCCTAGATTTATCATCATAATTTATTTCTTGATAGATTTTTATAATTTACTTTGTCCAGTTAGTTGTATTTTAAATTATATTATTATTTTTTTAATTTGTTTTTTATTTTCTCTTGCATTTACAGCGATAAACTTAATAACTTTGCCTGGATAACTTAACTGAATAGGTTTATAAGTCCCAAATTTTGCTGAAGTGATGCTCCTCCCAAAGAACTCATGGCCCAATAGGTAAAAGCGTTGGTTGTAGTAATCTAGTGATCTGACAGAAAGAGTTGTGAGTTCAATTTCCTAGCCAATACAAAGGTGAACAAAATGTTGATCGGAATGTTGTTTTACTAAAGGTTTATAAATGAGTTACAATAGAACAATTATCCTGATGGACAAAAACAAATTTTTCGATCGAAATTCCAGTAACCTGAAGAAGACTTTAACGTAAAACGTCCGTATCGTCGTTAATATTTAGACAAAAGCTATTTTACATAGTTACGATATATCATTACTCACAATCAAAGGCAGATAATGTTTAAAGGCTAGTTAAATATTGATATTGAATTGATATCTTTATATTTCTGAGATGAGTTATATATATGATTTATTTACATTATTCGGACTATTAAAAATAAATTTGTCGCCATATTTATTACAAAGATTTTGCCGTTGTACGCTCCGGCCTTCATCAGGTAGTTGAATGTCGAACTGAACCCTTTATTTCGCTCACTGGGGTAAACTGTTCTAGTTCTACGTGCCATGTTTAATGGATGTCATTTGTCAGTTATCGCCCCAAGGACACATGGCACAGTGGATAAAGACGTTAGTTAGATCCAGTGACAGGACCCAAAGAGTGTGAGTTCAACACCAATAGTTGGTTAAGGCAGTTGAGCAGCTGTCAGAGGAAATTAACAAGAGCGTACAAATGCCGAAACGTTGTAATAAATATGGCGACAAATATGAGGACAATCAGCCCGAATAATGTAAATAGTGATACTAAGAAATAATTTCTTTTTTTTTCATTTTAAATTGATCAGTTAGTCGTAAAATTTTCAGAATGTTTTATTTCATTTCAAAGGAAATCAATAACTTGGACCGATTTTAAATTGAATTTAAAAAAAACCGGTCCAAGTTACCGACATTCTTTTTTTTTTAATATTTTTTGAGACTTATTTTTTTTTGTCTTATGTCTCTTTGATTTTAAACCCAGTAGTAAATTTTTATGTCGCCGAATTTCAAAAAGTGAAAATAAAATAATATTCGCTAGCTATTTCATTCATTTTAATAATCTTGCTTTGAAACCTCGTTGTCATAGTCTTTAACTTATCTAAATATCTTAGTCAGTTTTCATTAATTTTTGACATTGTTTTATTTTTTTTTTTTTTTTGCTATAAACACCAATTAGTAACAGTCTTAAATTCTCTGAATATCTTAGATTAAATGTTTTCAATTATTATTAATTTCTGACCACAAATTTGATTTTGTCTTTATTTTTACTTTTTTTTTACACTAATTATTAATAGTCTTAAACTATATAAATATCTTAGATGAAGCATTGTCAATTTTATATTTTTCTCGCGATTTTTTTACATCCTATTCTTCCTTTACTCAAATTACTAATAGTTTTAAGTTATCTGAATAACCTATATGAAGTTTTTGTCATTTTTATTAGCTTTCGTCTTTTTTTCTTCTTTTGAATCTAGTAATAATAGTTTAAGGTTGTCTGAACTTTAGAGGATATGTATTTGTCTGTATTGTAGATAGGTACGTGATCATGTAAATTATTAGAAACCATACAATATACATTATATAGTCGTAAAATTGAGCTGAGGACTAGTTTATATTATCATATAATATATATCATATATTAAAAGTTTTTTAGAAATAATTCATTTCGTCTTAGGTCGCTTTTAAAACCCAGTAGTAAATCTTATGTCGCCGAATCTCTTAAGATCATATAAAAATAATAAATGTTATTTTGTTCGTTTTAATACTTTTGCTTTAAAAATTTCGTTGTCATAATCTTGGGTTATCTGAATATCTAAGATGAAGCATTGTCAATTATGATTAATGTTTTTACCATGACTTCTGACGTCTTATTTTATCTTTACTCAAATCATTAATAGTCTTAAATTATTCTGAATATCTTATATGAAGAAAATCATCATTTGTTATTAGTTTTCGTCTCATTTTCTTGCTTTTTACAACTTTTAGTAATCTGATCTTTTTTGCTCAGCAACCTTCATATATTCGGGAATGATATCAGACTAATCAAGAACCTATACTGGCAGCAAACAGCAGGCATGCGCATAGGGGAACGAGTTCAGTGAATATACAAAAAAAAAGAGGCGTAAAAGCAAAGGATGCGTCTTCTCACCGGACCTGTTCAATCTATACAGCAAAAAAATTTCCACTAGAGAACTGCAATGATATCAGGATTTAGTATTGGCGGCCAGAATCTTTTCAACATAAGATACGCGGATGACACAGTACTGATAGAAGACAGGAAAAGAAATTGCAAAACCTCCTACAGAATGTAACGACGGAGTTTTTGTGAAGAAGGGACTAAGCATAAACTACAAGAAGACAGAATGCATGGTCATCAGTAAAAGGATGAACCTTGAAATGCGATTTTCAGGTCGGGGACACTAGAATCAAGCAGGTGCGGAAGTTTTAAACATCTGGGAAGCGTTTTGACAGAGGACGGTAAGTGCGACACTGAGATCCGTAGACGTATTGGGATCGCCAAGGACCCATTGCAAAAGCTAAGCAGAGTATTACGAGACAGGAGGATTTCTTTGGTAACAAAGAAAAGAATACTGAGCTGTTACGTGACATCTGTCCTTCTTTACGGCAGCGAATGTTGGACGATTTCCTCAAAGATGAAGAAGAAACTGAGGCGACGGAGATGTGGTTCTACAGAAGGATGCTGGGGATATCATGGACCGAGCATGTGAGCAACGATGAGGTCTTAGAGAGGATGCAAAAACAAGGAGGAGACTTATACTTAACATCAGGAAGAGGCAGCTGAAGTTTCTGGGACACATAATGAGGAAGGAGGGCCTGGAGAATCTGATACTCACGGGAGGAATAGAGGGAAAAGAGACAAAGGAATACAACGGATGGTATACCTAGCGGGCTTGAGCAAGTGGATGACAATGTTGTTTGGAGGAGATGGCAGAGGGAAGTAACTTGTTGAGAGCTGCAAGGGATAGGAGGAGGTGGAGAGCCATGATCGCCCTAAAACGTCCTGAAAAGGACATGGCACATAAAAAAAAAAAGTACTGATTAACAGCCGTCCGACATGTCTAAAAAAAAAGATTTATATTAGAACGAATAAAACAACAGTTTAACGGGATCTTCTCCGAGATGGAATCGGTTTGGTTTGAAAGTATAAACGGGGTTGAAAATTTTCGAAAGAAAAGATCCAAATTCGGGCCCGCCAGAAGGCAGAGGGTTAAACCGGTCAGAAAAATATCAGATATTAAGACCGACTTTGAAAATCTTCATGTTATTTTTGTTTTACACTTATTATTATATTTGAAGATTAGAATAGGTGAACACCAACAGCAGGGGATTCATTGATTAAAATACGCCCAAAAGACTAAAATAAATAGTTTTCGGTCGTCTGAAAATTTAGATAGGAAGATGAAAAAAGGATCAATTCATTTCAAATTAAGAGTCCAATAAAAAAAATTTTTACAGCTATTTGCCGAATTAAAAGAAGAGATGGAAACAGATGTAAATGTCTTATAAATTTTAAAATCTGGTTAAATTCCGCAAATCATTAGTTTTGAAAATCTGATATATTTTTGGACCCAGGATATAATATACAATCCATATATAAAAAAATGAATAAACAAATAAAGAAACATAGAAAAAATTACTCAAAAATTTTACATTGTAAATATCAATGCCTATTCATAAAAAAA
The DNA here is from genome assembly GCA_903632075.3 of Acanthosepion pharaonis. Classification (NCBI taxonomy): domain Eukaryota; kingdom Metazoa; phylum Mollusca; class Cephalopoda; order Sepiida; family Sepiidae; genus Acanthosepion; species Acanthosepion pharaonis. Next base: position 5,759 of record CAHIKZ030003977.1, read on the forward strand.
CAGAAATACAATTTGATAGAATTATTTTGCAATGCTATTTTACTATCACTGCATTTAAGTTTATTAGTTGTTATTATAAATGGATTTATTGATGCAACAAAATTTTTAAAATATTTAGATTTAGGCATTACATACCATAGAGCTTCACATCAACTAAACAAAATTAACCAAACTTGAAAGAACTGATTCATGTTCTTTAATGAATATAAAATTTGAAAAATTTAAAAAAATGTCTGTAATCTATATTTATCAAAAAACAAATTAAACACACATAATCACTGATTTGTTAATAATGAGACAGAAAATTTTTGACGAAAAAACTGAAAAAGGGTTTAAATATCATTAAGTTATTCTGTTATTTTTATAAATATAAAAAAGAACTAAATATAAAATATATATAAAAAAAAAAGCATTCAAAAAAGTATTTTTATATTTTTCTCTAGTAAAAAGGACATGAATGAAAAAAAATAAATTTAAAACAACATTATTTATATACCTGAAGATGTTAATGAACAGATTTCCTTGTGTAAAAAAACAAGGAACGGCAAACAATGAACAAGGATCAATTCATCAGAGTTTTCTCGAATTTGTATTTGAATTATAAAGGAATTGCCATTTGAGCCATTTTTGGAAAATTATATTGCGTATTTATATATATATATTTATATAATATATATTCAATTTCGGCGTTTCCCATTCAAAAATCATATATTTCATACAGCTATGTATTTTTTTTGCATTTTTTTTTATACTTTACGTTTCATTACTTGATGCTGTAGCTCGTTTCCATCTCACACTGTGATTTTTTTTCTTCTCATATAAATATTAAATATACGAAAAAAGAACTACTAAAAAATGAACAATTGCTCTCATTAAAAAAGGAGTAAATGGAAAAACCGAATTGGCAAAATGTTAAATTTTTCATGAAAAATTTTTGCGGAATAAGAATCAATGAAAGAAAAAATTGGAAATTTATGCAGATTAAAATTTTTCCATTTCGACGATAATAAAGAAAGTCATGCAAAATAAATTCGTGTCAGGGAATCGGTCTTGGAATAGAATTTTTCCATTTGGCAGCCATTATTTTTCATTCTGGCCAGTAGAAAATCAGCAAAATACATGAAAATCAGCTGTAGATGAATGAAAAAACATTATTTCCATCGATCTGTTGGGAAATATAAATATATATATTTTTATTTTTTTATATATATATATATATATATATATATATATATATATATATATATATATATATATATATATATATATATATATATATATGTATGTATGTATGTGGAAAACATTTGTGTGTGTGTGTGTGTGTGTGTGTTGAAAAATATAGAAAATAGGAAAAACTGTTAAGTAAATAATCCAAAGTTTCTTTATTTCATTTTAAAAATAGTGCTGATAGAAAAAGTAGAGCATAATAAAATTATTTATTTAAAAATATGATTCCAAGGTATCATATTTTAAATAAAAATTTTTATATATATATATATATATATATATATATATATATATACTTTTCACAAACACACAAACATATATCAAAGGTCCCTGAAACGCTTTAAATTTCGGTATTAAATGACCCATCAGGAGTCGATATGCCATTAAACAAACAAATCAAATCAAACCCTTTCCATCTAACTCCTCTTTTTTTTATGTCCCTCTTCTTTTCTCCATACTCTTCTTTTTTTTTCTTCTTTTTTTTTGTAATTGATGTTCCACGTTGATATTAATGGCGGTCTGTATTTCTTTTTTTTCTATTCCATGATCCGCCTTTTCTCCTCTTAATTATAAAACTATTCTGCATCTTTGTCTGGGAACTTTCATGCTCCTCCTTTTTTTTTTATAGGTTCCTTCTTCCTATTTCCACATTATTTTTTCCTTTTTCTTCTTTTTTGTAGCGCTTTTCTTGCCTTCTAATCAAAAAACCTCCCCAGCTTCCACCCGTAAAATTAAAATCAACAGAAAACCAATACGGAAGCCAAAGAGTAAAAAAAAATTTTTAAGAACCTCCTATTTATAGTGCGTAATGGCTGTAGATGATTATCATATATTATTAGATCCTGTTGTTCTCCTTCATTTCGAAATGCAGAAAACAATTTGTCTTCGTTGACAGAAGAGAGTTTTAACGTATTTCCGTTAGCCATTGCATCAACGAGAAGCATGGATAGATTGGTACATCAAGAAACAAACGCAATCATTATTTCGCAATAGAAATATAAAAACACAGGAAAACGAGAAGAGGTCTTATGACAATCTCGTTCCTGTTATACATATTCGAGGTCAGCAAAAGGATTTTTCCTTTCTAAAATTTTGTTTGCACGCTGAAGAGGTTATTTGGTGAATAAGCGGAAATAATGAGATGTACATGTTTCTTCCTTGCCTGCTCTACGTGAAGAGGTGAACCTGGTATGAAAATTGTTAATTTTGCCTATTAAGAAGCGGTTTATTTTGCTTGTATTTCCTTGTGAGGATGATTAAACTCATTCATTTTTCTTATTTATAATCAGCAATGTAACAATAAAGAATGTCGTTTTGATAAGATCGAGAGATAGTATATGCCCTAGTTGTGTTTTTGCTTCAGTACATGTCACGATTAAGTAGGCTTCGGCCAATGACAAAGAGTTTTTAATTTTTAATATTAACCTTTTCCCTGTAATTCAAGGAAATATTTAGTATTCATTGAACGAGCAGTAAAACATGCTTTCAGTTTGGAATTTTATAAAATCTATCTTCCAAGACAATATTTTAGGAACGTTTTGAAGATATCGAGCCAGAAACCTATGCAGTGCCTAGGACGAAGGCCATTATATCAAATTTATTCATAACACATTGTCTAGACTTCAAACCGCTTCACGCAGAAGGCTGCCTTGGTCTTGAGGTTTAAAAAACCAAGTTAATGTTATATTATTTAAATAATGTTTCTTATTTTACTACATGAATTACAGAATAACAACTAACACAAAGACAAAATGACCCAAGTCCCTTACAACAAATTAAATACGGTTAGAAATGGTCAGCCAATATTAATATTAATTACAATATTAACCATTTTCTCTACAGTGAAATGTTTAGTATTAATTGAACGAGCAGTTCATGTTGATTTCTGCTGAAATTAATAAAACGTTTCTTCCAAGATAATTATTTTAGGAAAACAGATTTCTCAAATTCAATCGCTGTTATCACTCTTTCCAGTATTCATTAGCCGTTTTCTTTCTAACCTTTTATTTGAAGTGTGAAATTTCAACATTTTGACCAGAGCCCGGCAACATTTTGGAGATATCGGTCCAGAAAGCTATGCAGTGTCTCGGACGAAGGCCATGATATCAAATGTATTATAAAACATTATCTAGACTTCAAACGGTTTCACGCAGAAGGCTACCTTGGACTTGAGATTTAAAGAAAAAAAAAACGAAGTTAATGTTATATTATTTAAATAATGTTTCTTATTTTACTACATGAATTACAGAATAACAACTAACACAAAATAATGCTAGTTCCTTGCGACATATGAAATACGTTAGAAATTTAAAAATATTTTAAAAGAAACACTTGTTTTGTGCTTATTGTACGATAACTGCTCTACATCAACGGATAATGTGTATCGATGAAAGGAGCAAACATCGCCCAGGTGGTCATCACCCAATCATATTCATTAACGACGCTTTGGCTTTTCATTTTCGAAAGAAAAGTTGTTCCCAAGCCTATGTCTGTCCAAATAATTGTATCATTTTCGCATTATTCAATTGTCTTTAATATTTTCCGCTTTTGGTAAAACGTTATTCTTGTCGAAGTCAGCAGTCAACTGAACGGACTGCTCGGTTGAACTCTCTTCCTACGGACGGGAGGAACCTGAAGGAGGCTACGCCGAAGGGCGGAGTGTCCTTCGGGAGGTAAGATCGGGCCCTGAACCCGTTTATACGGGTTCAAAGGGCATATTTTTGGCCGAGCCCACGGGATCGGAATGCCCACGTTAAAAAGGCCTTGTGCCACATGACACCCTCGTGGGGGTGGGGGTGGGGGTGACTGAATATCGTCAGCAGTCGATTTTGAATTAAAATTTGATTTTAAAAAAATTCCTCGCATTGTTATTTAATAAAATCGAAGTGATATTTTTTCTGTCATGTGCTTCATCAATTAATTAGTGTCTAGGTTTTAAGTTGTCGGACAGAAATCCTTCGCGGCCCGGATATGACCCGTGGACTGGGCGTTGCCGATTCCTGATCATCAGTATAGCATTATTTATAGATACATGTGCTATTTTGCTGTAGTTGCTGTCGGTAGTCCTCAAGTGATGCGGTTTCTGTTATTTAGTACAGTTTTTTTTTGTTAGTCTCTAGCGCCTGTTCCCAGGGTTCAACGAAGCTTGAACTTTGACAAAACCTTCAGTTTTTACTTACTCAAAGCCTTTTTAAGCACTGATCGCGATTTTATACAACTGACACTTTGGATATATATCTGATCGTGTCTGAGGAGATGGCATGAAATATATATGAAATTTATGATCTATTTAAGAACATGAGTGAATTTTCTGGTTGATGATTTGGTTTTTTTTTGGTTATTTTTTTTTTGTTATTTGTTATTTTTTTTGTGGGAGTGAAATTTCAAGCGATCATTTGTCATGTCACAATCATACACCCACATTCAGTGTTTTAAGAAGCTTCATTTCATTATCAAAATCCACATCAACGAAACAAGTAAACCTCCGTCCATTGGATATGGGATTAAATTGGCATAAATCGTTTGTTACGTTGTTTTGTGTATGTTTCTATTAAACAGCCTTTGTTTATCGATTCAAAACCATTAGAATAAAGAGAGATAATAGCATACATAGGTATTTCCAGAGCAAAGAGTAACACATTTTTAACGTTTCTAATTATTAGGGCTGAGATATGAACCCACATCAGCGTAATAATAAATCTCATTCACAGATGGATGCAAACAATACAATATGTTCGCTGCGTAGCTTTCGTATACGTTGGACTAATGTAGACTTTAGTCAGGGAATATTAAAAAATATCACCAGTAAACATTTCCCGAGCAGAGAGTCACAATTTTTTAGCGTTTTTAAGAAGCAATTTATGAAAACCACATCGGCGTAATAAGAAAACCTCACTCACATAGTATCTGTCTATATTTCTGAGATGAGGTATTATTTACATTATTCGGACTATTGTCCTCAACTTTGTCGCAATATTTATTATAACGTTTCTGCCGTTGTACGCTCCGGCTTTCTTCAGGTGGTTGGAATGCCGAATTGAACCCTTTATTTCGCTCACTGGGGTAGACTGTTCTAGTTCCACGTGCCATGTTTAATGGATGCCAGTTGTCAGTTATCTCCTATTAATTCCCCTCTCCAAGTTCTCCACTACCTTAACTAGGTATTGAACTCCCACATTTGGTCTTGTCACTGGATCGAACCAACGCCTTTATCCACTGTGCCATGTGTCCTTGAGGAATAATGTAAATAGTGATCACTCACATAGGTGTCAAAATGCTGGTTGCGTATCTTTTACACGGTGCCCTTATGTTCCCTTTCGTTAGGGAATATACAAAATAATAATCAGTAGTTATTTCCCGAATAGAGAGTCATACTTTTGTAGCTTTTTACGTAGTAGGGTTGAGATATGAAAGCTACATCAATTTCATAAGAAAAACCTCATACACATAGGTACGAAAACAACACAAGATGCTGGTTGCGTAGCTTTAGTACACGTTGGACTTATGTTGACTTTCGTTAGGGATTATCAAAAAAAGCAACCGGTAGGTATTTCGCAAGCATAAACCCATACAGTAATTGTTTACGTTGCTTGATTTGAGTATATATGTCGATTACTTGATTGTTTCATATGTGTGTGTGTGTGTGTGTGGTTAAGAAATCGACTGATCAGTTTCTTCATATATGTCTCTCAATCAGTCGATTTCTTTTTTTAATCTTATATAGTATATCATTAGCTATTATGAGCCTACATTTTCAGACACTCGTTTCAAATTCGTTCCATGACTACAATGACCGTGCTGTTCAATTCGCTATCTTAACATCACACTCTCACTCATCATAATTAATACGAGAAAAATTTCCTACCATGTCTCATATTAATTATGAATCAAACATGCAAACTTGTTTTCTTTTTACGATATGTCGATATTTGATATTCACAGTATAGATTGAAGGCCCGAGGGACGAAAGGCAAGATGGACGGAGGGTAAGAGGGAAGGTAGATAAGAGGGAGGTAAGGCAAGAAGGACGGAAGGCAAGAGGGGCGGAAGGCACGTTGGACGGAAGGCCAGAGGGGCGGAAAGCAAGATGGACGGAAGGCAAGATGGACGCAGGTTAAGAGGGACGAAAGGCAAGGAGGACGGAAGGCAAGATTGACGGAGGGTACGAGGGACGGAGGCAAAAGAGACGGAAGGCAAGAGAGGACGGAAGGCAAGAGGGACGGAAGGCAAGATGGACGGATTGCAAGATGAACGGAAGGCAATGTGGACGGAAGGCAAGATTGACGGAAGGCAGGAGGGACAGAAAGCAAGAATGACAGAAGACACGAGGGACGGAGGTAAAAGAGACGGAAGGCAAGAGGGACGGAAGGCAAGAGGAACGGAAAGTAAGATAGACGGAAGGCCCGAGGTACGGAAAATAAGATGGACAGAGGGTAAGAGGGACGGAAGGCAAGGGGAACGGAAAGCAAAGGGTACGGAAGGCATGGAGGGGTGGAAGGCAAGATGGACGGAAGGCACGAGGGACGGAAGTCAAGAGGGACGGAAGACAATAGGGACGGAAGGCACGTTGGACGGAATGCAAGATGAATGGAAGGCAAGATGGACGGAAGGCACGAGGAACGGAAGGCAAGAGGGACGGTAGGCAATGTGGACGGAAGTCAAGATGGACGGAAGGCACGAGGGACGGAAGGCAAGGAGGACGGAAGTCATAGGGACGGAAGGCACGTTGGACAGAATGCAAGATGAACGGAAGGCAATGTGGACGGAAGACAAGAGGGACGCATGGTAAGAGGGGCGGAAGGCAAGAAGGACGGAAGGGAAGAGGAACGGAAAGTAAGATGGACGGAAGGCACGAGGGACGGAAGACAAGATGGACAGAGGGTAAGAGGGAATGAAGGCAAAGGGAACGGAAAGCAAAGCGTACGGAAGGCATGGAGGGGTGGAAGGCAAGATGGACGGAAGGCACGAGGGACGGAAGGCAAGGAGGACGGAAGACAATAGGGACGGAAGGCACGTTGGACGGAATGCAAGATGAACGGGAGGCAAGATAGACGGAAGGCACGAGGAACGGAAGGCACGAGGGACGGAAGGCAAGAGGGACGGAATGCAATGTGGACGGAAGGCAAGATGGACGGAAGGCACGTTGGACGGAATGCAAGATGAACGGGAGGCAATGTGGACGGAGGGAAAGAGGGACGGAAGGCACGAGAGACGGGAGGCACGAGGGACAGAAGGCCAGATGGACGGAAGGCCCGATGGACGGAGGGTAAGAGGGACGGAAAGCAAGATTGACGGAAGGCACGAGGGACGGAATGCAAAGGGTACGGAAGTCAAGGTGGGGCGGAAGGCAAGATGGACGGAAGGTACGAGGGACGGAAGGCAAGGAGGACGGAAGGCAAGATGGACGGAAGGCAAGATGAACGAAGGCCAGGAGGACGGAAGTCAAGATGAACGGAAGGCAAAGGGGCGGAAGGAAAGATTGACGGAAGGCAAGTGTGGCGGAAGGCACGAGGACGGAGGCAAAAGAGACGGACGGCAAGAGGGACGGAATGCACGAGGGACGGAAGGCAAGACGGATAGTACGATGGACGGAAGACAAGAGGGCGGATTGCAAGATGGACGGAAAGCAAGAAAACGACGTACCGCCTACATCGAGTTCTTTGAGTGAGTTGTTGGCCAAACAGGGTTTAGGAGATAAAAGAGATAAATTGTTAATAGCTTCAAAGACAGGAAAACATGTAAAGTCGCGACCATCAGCGTTCCGAAGTTACACGGGGCATGTAAGAAAAAGAACACAATCTTGATTATAATTATTCTTTAAAGATATAAACTTAGTTTCATCTGTCAAAGAGCAATAAATGAGTATCCACCCAGTGAGAATGCTACTCATAGCGATATCATTAACGATCTGCACTCTTGGTAATGATTGTCTCATACTGAGTGTGGTCCTGGTAATTAGAAATTTGCATTAGTTTGTTAAAAAGGCGGAGATGTCTTCGATGTTTAAGAGTTTTAATGATTTATGGCGATATCTTGAGAATCGGATCTCCTCGAAAGGGGTACCCTATATTTTTTTTCTTTTGGGGGTGGTGGTGGTGGAGGTCGATTCTTTGTTTTGTTCCGATGTGGTTTTTCTATAATTATGCTGGGTTTTATTTTTTTCTAGATCTTAATTAATATCCATTTTTTTTATTTGATTAATTTTATTGGGTCCATGTTTTTGCCTTTAGTGATTTTTCTGCTATCTATTTATTCTTCTTGAGTTCCTCTTTATTATTTATTCCAAGCTCAAAATTAACCCGTACCATTTTAAATATTATCTTTATATATATATATATATTCTTCTTTATGCGCTGCACGTATACTTTTGAGAGAGATTCGATTTTTCATCACAAATTTTCGATTTGCGTTTTTATCTCTTCCTTTAAATTCAAATATTTATATGCATATCGTCGGCTCGTTGCTTACCGGGATTTTTTTTTGTCATTAAAATTAAATCAAATTTAAAAAAAAGAAAACAAAATTATTTTATTGTTTGCATTATAAAGTCTCTTGCTTGAATATAACGAAATTGTAAAAAAAAAAAAAAAGAACCAAAATGCGTGCGGTGGGGAGACAATGGAAAGATCTGAAGAGAAAAGTGTAGGACAAATAATCGCTTAGGTTTTACTTCCCTTTAAGTAAGGTAAGGGTTTGCATAAGCCGCTTCACTTGTGCATTCACAAGATACACATTAGCGGGAGATTATCTTTCTGTGACCAAAGAAAAACAAATAAATAAATAAAAATGCAAACAAAGGAAAACACGAAGGAAAATGACAGTCATAAAAATTGATAGAACAAAGAAAAAAACAACACATAAAAAAAAAAAAAAAAAAAACTATCGCGTGTAAAAGAAGAATGCTTTATTTTCAAAATGGTAAAGTGAAAGTGAAAGTGAAAGTGAAAAAGGTCGCCATGACACTTCCGGTGAGTGCGAAAGCACCGAAACACAGAATGGGTCTATTTTTGTTGAATGATGAAATGAACCTAATGATCCACACTTCATATCAATCTAATCTTTTCTTTCCTATCAAGTGCATCATTCGAGATCAACTTAATATTAACTTGAAAGTGCAAATATATTTTAAAATTGGAGGGAAAAATACGGGAGGAAAATAGTTTTAATCTACTTCAGCGGAAGCAGTTAGTACAGATCACAAAGTAGATTGATCTTCATCTTTTTTTTCTCTCTTTATTTCTTTCTGCCTTTTTGATCCTTTATTCATGAATTTCTTTCTATTTATCTCACTTAATGTATATCTCTATGTTTCGATCTCTTCTTCATACTACAAATATTTTGCTTTGTAATTATTTTCTCGCATTATATCTATTACTGTTTGTCAGTATCTATCTAACACACACACACGCACACACAAACACACACACACACACACACACATATATATATATATATATATATATATATATATATATATATATATATATATATATATATATATATATATATATATATATATATATATATATATATATATATATATATATATATATATATATATATATATATATATATATATATATATAGTTGATAGATGTGAGTGTGTGACCCTGGGTTTTTGCCAGACAAAGTATGTTATCTCTATCACGTATAATGAGCACTTTCCAATAATTACTGCGCATATATAATATATGAATAATATATATATATATAAAATTTCATATATATATATATACAGATTATATTTATATAAACACATACATATTCAAAAAGATATATATATATATATATACAAAAATAGACATTCAAATATATATATACACACACACACACGCACATACACATTCAAATAAAAGAGAAAGAACAGTAAGAATAGAGAAGGTGCGAGATTATGAATAAACAATGAAACAAAAGATAACGTGCTTAGCTCTGTAAGTACGAACAAAAGGATATAGATATAAACAGACTACAATTTGCTAGATAGATAGGAATATAGGAAGATTGGTATTAAAAAAACTAATATATATATATATATATATATATATATATATATATATATATATATATATATATATATATATAAATAAAATATAATATATTATTTCATTTTCAAACGAGTTTCGGAAAATGAAACAGAACTAGGGATTTTAATTTAATATTATAATTAAACCTGAAGTGCTTAGTGTTTGTTTTTGAAACATGTTAATTCCTGTCTAGCGATGGAACCATATTTTTAAATTAATAAATTTATGATACACATACACACACACACATACACATATATATATTAGTTTTTTTATACCTATCTTAGTCTAATTCTATCTATCGATCTAGCAATTGTAGTCAGTTTATAGCTATATCCTTTTGTTCCAACTTACATAGCTAAACACGTTGTCTTTGTCTCATTATTTATTAATATTCTCGTAAATTCTATATTCTTATCTCTGCTATCAAATATATTTCTCTCCTTTCTCCCTCTCCTCTCTCTCCCTCTCTCTCCCTTTCTCTCTCTCTCTGTATATATATATATATATATATATATATATAAGAATCTTCTCATATCTATCTATGTATCTATATGCCTACCTCTGCCTGTATGTGTTTAGGCACCATATCTTCATTCAAACAGGTTTCATTGAATATGGATATATTGTGTCTACTTTTATTATACTGCTTGTTTCCAGTTCTCGCTTCCAGTGTCTTGATATTTAAGATGAAATTCCTCAAAGAATGCGTTGTAGTTTTTCAAGATCATTATCAGTAGTAAATTACAAAGACACACTTATTGTTACTTGGCTAAAACCTGCATTCCGTTGTGATGTGGAATCATTAAAACGACAGGCGAACGCGCTCAGTGGTTCATATTTTAAAATTTTCAATTTATCCGTAATAGTTATGGAAATTTTTGCAAAACAAGCGTCTCACTATAAAAAGGAGTGACCGGAAATTGGTAGAAATATAAAATGGTATTAAATGCCATATGCCGTTTGATAATAATTTTTCAACAATTTGAAGTTTATGTTTATTATTTTCGTGGTGTATTATAACAAGAAGTATTTAACAGTATTGTGAATGCATGTTTTAGATTTTGTGCAAAAAAAATTTATCCGACAAATGAAGTGTAAGACGTCTCGATGTACGTACATACACACACACATACACACACACAGACACACACACATATATATATATATATATATATATATATATATATATATATATATATATATATATATATGATGGACTGTCCTGTCGGTTTCGACGTATGAGGTTCCGACAACTTTGTTTATTTAACCTTGTGTGTGAGTCGCAAGTGACACTTCAGTCCCGCCAGTGATTTGCAAAGAAGTCCACAGATTGTGTAAGAGTCTAGATTCTTGGAGTATATGGCTGGAACAGCAGCAGATATTTTATTCCTTTCCCTCGTTTGACGAAGCTTGACAATGTTTGATGCTGCCTTGTTCTTGATGCCATTGTAGCATGTAATCTTCCATTCATTACGATCAATTACGATGTTCTCAAAGGTAGTGTGATTTATATTCGCAGCTAAGAGGTTACTCTTCAGCTTGTCCCTGTACCTAAGCAAAGGTATGTATATCAAGACGTACACAAACACACACACACAGACACACACACACACACACACACACTGAAAACAGAAAATTGTACCCAAGGAAGTGATATACAGCTTTAAATAAAGTGGACGTCATATCTAAGGCACCTTTTGTCCAATGCTTTGTCTAAGATATTCGTTGGCAATATTTGATATAAAGGAATACAAAGACAATAAAGTGAATGAGGACGAAAAGGTGGAATTCAAATAAAAGACAGTTCTTGTGGAACTATTTATTTACATCCCCCGCCTCGTTCGATTTTAATTTATATAATTAGAATTTGTCTTTTAGTCGAGTTCCACCTTCCCTCCTCAGTCAATTTATTGTCTTTGTATTCATTTATATTAAATATTGCCAACGAATATCCTTATATATATATATATATATATATATATATATATATATATATATATATATATATTTTCAATAAAGGTGCAATTAATTTAAAATTATGAATTATTCATACAAAAAACAAATACAAAAAGGTTAATGATTTAATTGGCGAGAAATCCATCGTCTTGGACAATTCAAATAATATACAAAAAACCCCGAACCTGTTTATGAATGAAAAGATCCTTGTTTCTATAAATTTTTTTGCATGAGTTCTTATTACAGACATCTATTCCATATCTTGAGGATGTCATTTTTGAACAGACGAAAGCTTTAAAAATAAGAACTAATGCAACAGAAATTTATAAAAACAAGGATCTTTTCATTCATAATAGGTTCGGGGGGTTTTGTATATTATTTGAATTGTCACAGACGATGGATTTCTCGCCAATTAAATCATTAAACTTTGGATTTAATTTTTTTATGAAATTTATGAATATATATTGAATATATATATATATATATATATATATATATATATATATATATATATTAAGGATATAAGGATATAAGCAAGATAGGAGTGTCATCAGCACGCAAGGGGTTACAGAGAGTAAGGGCAAGTATAAAACAGTTTTTTAGGGAAATGACAAAGAGAAGGAAGGGATCAAGATCAACGCATCAGAATATGACGATTGACATTACATTTGCATAATTGAAGATTATAGATATCATGCAAGCATGTAAAAGAAGAGGAATTCCACAGTCGGGAGGTGCGAGTAGAAGTAGACGGTTATATTTAACCGTTTCGGCAGTGAAAAAGTGGAACCGTGATGGCAACCCTAGCAGCACGCTTAAATTCATGCAGTTTAGGAACCATTGACTGTAGCTCTTCAGAGCAGTTACCATGAAAATGTTTATAGGAAAGACAGCGGGAGGCAAGAGCACGTCTGTGAGAAAGTGACTGTATACGAGATGCCAGATCATGACCTATCACATTGTATATCCATCTCTGGATTTTGTCGAGTATTGGATAATAACAGCGGGGACGCCAGACCATATATGGCATATATATATATATATAAATGTGTGTGTGAGTGTGTATGTATGAATGTATGTATGTATGTATGACAACCTTCGCAAATTTGATTTTATACGAGAACGCTGCATCTGGACCAGAGATTCTCCTGATGAAAGCCAGAGCGTACAACGGCAGAAACGTTATAATAAATATGGCGACAAAGTTGAGGACACTAGTCCGAATAATGTAAATAATACCTCATCTCGGAAATATAGACAGATACTATGTGAGTGAGGTTTTCTTATAATGCCGATGTGGTTTTCATTAATTGCTTCTTAAAAACGATAAAAAATTGTGAGTCTCGGCTCGGGAAATGTTTCCTGGTGTTCAAACGAACAGCTAGAAAATTTCAGAATTTACAGAAAACTTTCGTATGGTTCTTAAACGTTGTTCCACAGCTATGTACAAACACACACACACACATATATATATATATATATATATGTGTGTGTGTTCCTCATCATATACACATATATATATATATATATATATATATATATATATATATATATATATATATATATATGTGTGTGTGTGTGTGTGTGTGTGTGTGTGTGTGTAGAGAGAGAGAGAGAGGAGACAGAGACACTGAGAGAGAGGGGGATGAATTAAAAACACTTGTACAGACTTTGGTTTCTTGCACGAAAACTAGGGTCAAAGTTCATATAAACAAATCCTTAGTTTTTGAAAGATTCATTTTTATATAGAGATCAGGCCGGTACAATTATTACATACGGTCGCGCGAATGGTAATGGACGCGAGGCTGCACAGCTGTAACAGATTGCGTTTCCAGATCGAAGGCAGCTAAGTCATCCAATTTTTGCTGCTGCTCATCACCTTCAGCGATCTAGAGTCAACGAGACGTGTTTCCTGAAGAGTGGCGATGTCGACTAGAAGCACTTTGTGCTCGGCATTGATGACGGCAGTTTTCCTGGAGTTGCTGAGGTCCTGCTGGTCTTCACAGAGGCCGGTCAGCATAGTGCGGACGTGTCAAGAGTCCGGTTTTAGAGCTGATTTCTTTTGTAAATTCTTGTTATTGCAAAGTGCTTGTCGAATGTCTCCTAATCTCCACGCAATCAATGAAGAAGGCAGACCGTAACGAAACAACACCCTACTGGCTGGGAGCTGCCCAGCTTGAGGCGGGCGGTAGCTGTCCAATGAGATTCGAAAATCTCTCCCATCGACGAGTTTTTGTTTGTCGCTGCGCTCTACGCCAATCGCTTATAACCGGTAACTGCCGTTCTTCGTGCTGTGTCGACTCCAATGTCGATGCTGGAGTGATCTCTCCAGGTGTAGTGCAGGGTGTTTTGGTGCAGTGTGGTGTGGTCGGATGCAAGCTTGAGAGATGTAGTATGGAGGACAGGCTTTTGCCCATCTGGCACCTCCCCTCACTCCACATCACCGGCGAGGCCAAAGGAATATATATGTGTGCATGTGTGTGTGTGTGTGATTTTTGAGTAGATTATTTATAAATTACATATGCGAGATACTTATTGGAAAGCGCTTCATATCAGGGATAGAGCTAACATACTTAGTTGTGTTGACGTGAATTTGTGACCCTGTGAGTCAGTCGTTCACTTTTGAACCGACTGTTCGGTTGTACTCTCTTCCTACGGACGGGAGGAACCCGAAGGAATCTACGCCGAAGGGCGGAGTCTCCTTCGGGGACGTAAAACCGGCCCTGAACCCGTTTATACGGGTTCAATGGGCATATTTTTGGCCGAGCCCACGGGCTCGGAATGCCCACGTTAAAAAGGCCTTGTTCCACATGACACCCTCGTGGGTGGGGGGGTTGACTCAATATCGGGAATTTGTGACCCTGGGTTACAGGCACTTTGCGATCATCAGGCAAACTAATAAATTCTGAAATTTTGTGTTTATTTATGGTTGTGTATATCGGGGATTTGATGGTAGTGGTAGGAAAAATTCTCCTCTGTGTCCTCCTTGAAGCGCCACTCATACGCACGGAGGCATACACAAAAATACGCACGTATTCGCATTGCAGCTCACACAAGCATATATATATATGAATAGTATGTCTTTTCTTTATATATATATATATATATATATATATATATATATATATATATATATATGAAAAGAAAAGGAAGACATACAATTTTGATTTTAAATTTGATCAGCTTGCAGTCACCGAGTGTGAAAGTTAACAAACTAGATTATATTGTTTTGAAAGTTGATATACGAGAGAACGGAAATTCAAGAGAACCGGGTTTATATATGTTGATTTTAACATACCAATCACCCAGATAATCACCAATTATTTTCGGAATTCTTTTTCCTTTTGTCTTTCACATAACTCCTTCAAATGTGTATTTTCTGCATAGATGCACAGATAATGTATATATATATATATATATATATATATATATATATATATATATGTTTTGTGTGTATGCATGCATGTCTTGATAAAAAAAAGAAAATTGCGTAAAGATCTATGCCTGTGCATTTGTGAATGTCGGCTGTAATCGTATAGCTCCAGATTTACCTGCATGTTTTCACGCAGATATCGGTAAACAGAAATTAAACAAGTTCAACTGAGTGCATCGAATGAATATTGAATCTGGAGACGCACATTTTGGCTCTGCTTCGTGTTGATGCGCAAACACTCTTCAGCGTTCGTCAATGGAATACACCAGATCAGGTTGACGATATTTATTCATGAAAAAGTCGCAAACAGTACGGTGGAATCTAAATTATAAAAAGGAGTTAATCAGATTTTACAGTAATTTTAAAAATTAAATTACACCCAAGCGCAAAACATGTCGTAAAGTTTGATTAGGCACACGCAACTAACTATATATATATATATATATATATATATATATATATATATATATATATATATATATATATATATATGTGTGTGTGTGTGTGTGTGTGTGTGCATATATATATATATATATATATATACACAGACAAACACACATATACATATACATATATATTGCCAAAAAGAAAATATATATATATATATATGAATATATATATATCTATATCTATATATATATATACGTATATATATGTATATATATATATATATATATATCTATATATATATATAATATATATATATATATATATATTTATATATATATATGTATATATATGCATATATATATATATATATATATATATATATATGTATACATATATATATATATATATATATATATATATATATATATATATATATATATTATTGATATATATAGATATATATATATACATATATATATATGTATATATATATAGATATAGTATATATATTCATATATATATATATATATATATATATATATATATACTGAGGCAATATAAAGCCAGAAAATTCTGTCAGTCAGTGGAAACCCGAAAGAAATGATATTTAAGGCAAGTCTTTGCAATAATATGCTCGATATCAGAGATAGATCTTTAATAGGATTAACAGAATTAGAAAAATTGTCACTTAGCTAATTGACCTTATATACAGTGCCTCGCTTCTGAAATTTAAGAGCGGAACCTTTTGTAATTGTTATGTCAATTGCAGATATCTCCTAATAAGTGGATATAAAGTTTACGAAAAGTTTTATCTACGAGTCGAGGTGATAACTATAACATCATATAGCAGTAATCGCATAAGATCAAAAAATTGAAAATGTATTCGATGGGTAAAATCTGAAAATACATACATATTAAGACATTCTTATGTTTATATACTTTCTTTTTATAGATACAAATATTTAAGTAAATGCTTTGTTTATAATAAATCGTTTTAACGACATTTACCGGCCTGAATGTCCGAGAAATTTCCATAGAAAATATGCGTCCTCCGACAGTAATCGAACCTGTATCCTATACAGAACTGTCATATAGCCAGACGTACTATTACAGATGGAGCCACAGAAGCGCATTTCGGTTAGCATGGTCGATTTTACTGTTTTTAAACTACAGTTCTCCATGATTTTCTCTCATACATTCACATCTGCTCGATGCATATCCAAATGTAAACAAATGACGTTACACATTATGAAATGGACAAAGTCCGACAATTATTTTAAGATATTTGTTTTATACGTTCTTTTTATTTTATATATATAAATATATATATATATATATATATATATATATATATATATCTACACGAGATAGATAGATAGATAGATAGATAGATAGATAGATAGAATAAGTGAGAGTAGATAAGTTGTTTAATAAAACTTATAATCTTTTCTCCTCTACGTTCAACATCTCACTCCATTTCCACCCACCACCAATAACAATTTTTAAATATAAATGTTATTATCACAGAAAGTTTTGCACAGCGAGAAATCAAACAGGTAACGAATTTTTACTAAGAATTTCACGTACAAGCAGGTCTCTACCCAGCCTCAAAACTAATGTTGGATAGTCTTCACCGTCCCTCACTTTATTTCCAAACATGGAATCTTATCCTCCGTGCTTCATTCTTGTCACGTTGTTAATATTGTTTTTGGTACTGATTACATCGGTACACTTTCGTTTGACTTTTTTTTTACTGACCAACAAATTTACTCTGTTTTATAAACTTTATGAAGCACACGTGGACGCTTTTTCCTAATTTTATATATACGTATATATTATTTACTGAATAGATGCACACACAATATATATATATATATATATATGTGTGTGTGTGTGTGTGTGTGTGTGTGTGTATTGAGTAAAAAGTAAATTACTTAAAGATCTATGCCCGTGCTTTTATGAATGTCGATTCAAAACATATAGCTCCAGATTTACCTTCATGTTTTTTTCGTGCAGAGAGCAAACAGAACTTAAAAAGGTTCAACTGAGTGTATTTAATGAATATTGAATCTGATACGCACTTTTTTTTGTCCCTGCTTCGTGTTGATGCGGAAAAAAAAATATATATATATATATATATATATATATATATATATATATATATATATATATATATATATAAATGTAATATGAAATATTTTTTTCAGCTACATTGGCTCGAAATTATCTCCGTTTGCGATTTGCTGGTTGGTCAGATTTCCATATTACATCCATTTTATTTTAGCGGTGACGGGAATCTAACACGACACAGTGAAGGAATTTTCTTGCCGGCTGGCCTAGCAATGGTTTCTACTCTTTCTACTCCCTGTCAGTCGAGAACGTTAGCCCGTGAAGGCGAAACGAGTCACTTTCCTGCAGGTTAGCATCATCCATACTGATGAAAATCAGAGAGCGGCTTCTTTGGAAGCGTTAAAATTATCAAGCCATTCTTTGCCCCAGTTAACAACAGACTGAAGGTTCTTTTGGACATCAGCTGCTAATCTAACCTTACCGAAATGATCAGACTTACTTTCAAGACAGAAGGAAATGTTTGTCTTGTCAGGTTAGATAACAAGTTGACAGCTGATGCCATCAGTAAGACATTAACGAAAATGAAAAACAAATGTTTTTTTTTTTTTTAAGATTCGTTTTTGTTACAATTTTTTCTTCATGAACGAGAAATCTAGTAAAAATACACAGTGAATACATAGTAAAAGGGTTATATTACTATGCAGTCGTTAAGTTTATTGGTATGCTTTTTGTGATTATTTTTTGACAAACACTTTCAATACATCTGTGTATTTGTGTTTGGTTTGATTTGGTTTAGTATTACGGTATATCGACCTTAATGAGTTATTTAATACCAACAACGTTTTTAATTTTGTTAATATTTTTTTCGAAAATGTATTTCTGCTAATATTTTTTTTCTTTTTTCAAAAATGTATTGCTGGTAAAAAAATTTCAAACAAAGTATTGCTGATATTAAAACCTATTTTTATATTTTCATAGTGATTTGACCCCTTTTGCGGGGGTTGCTATTTCCCCATAGGTGGGACCCTGATAAGTGCTACCACCTCGGGTCAGGGTGGACCTGGGAACACCAGCAATTAAGCGTTGGTTCCATTCTCCACAAAACCTTCTGAACAAAGTCCTTGCTGCCAGATGTAGTTTATCGTCATATCGTGTGTATTTTGTATGATGATATTACAATACAAACTTTAAATCTTCTTTGTGTTATGTGTTCTACCTCTAAATTCTATGATAATTTTTTTTTGCATGTTTAGTCTCTTTATTACTTCAAACGTTATTTTTACTGGACACTCGTATTTAAGTAGACTCCCCGTTTTTTTTAACGTTATTTATTTCATCTCTGCACATTCGAAAAAGAATGAAGTGTTGTAACCTAAGAAGGGTTAGTGAATGAGGAATAACCAAAACGGATGTTGGAAATGAAATGCTAATCTTTATACCATCAACAAAATGCAATACGCGTCTGCGGCGTGAAGGAGGTAAACCACTGCTAGTGGTGGACTACATAGACACCATATTGTCACACATACAATCGTGTCCAACATATATATAGAATTTGGACATACCCATTAGTGTTCATAGGTAAGGTATATAACAGAAAGTGAAAGAGGACGAAACGCTCGCTAAAATAAAGTGAAGGCTTTAAAAAAAAGAAAGAAAGAAAAAGTAAAGAGAAAAAAGACAAAGACAGAAAAAAATTAACAAAAACCTAAAAAAGTGTTACTGAATGAAGAAAACCAAAATGGAGGTTGGAAATGAAATGCTAATCTTAATAATATCAACAAAATACAATACTCGCCAATGGCGTGAAATAGGTAAACCACTGCTAATGTTAGACTACTTACACAGCATATTAACCTCATTTACAGCAGTGCCCAACGTATTTATGAGGATTGATACATACCCATTAATGTTCATAGTACCTATGATATATATATATATATATCATTTCTTTTGATCGAAGTAATCTCATGAGATTAAAAAATTTTAAATGTATCCAATGGCTGAAATTTAACTGAAAATCTTATTGCTTTGAAGGGAGACTTGTTTTATGAATATGAAATTCAGAAACCTCCACAACTTTTCTTTTTTTCTTTCATTTTCAGATATATAACATGCAGGAAATATGCCTTGAAGGAAGTTGTGCAGAGTGTGGGCGCATCAGTGACAAATGGCTTGTGCGCAGCGGTTTTTGCCAAGAAATAACATTCCTCTGGTCCGACAATCACCATCCTTACTGATGGCGGCGCGACGATGGCAGAGGACCTACGGTGGTAGCCACCGGTACGTCTCTAGTCGTCCGTCAGTGGTAAAATTATTAAAGAGGAACACGCCGGCGGTCCAACAGCGGGCCACTAGCGGTCAACGCTTGTGGCATACTAACCAGTTTCAGATTAATAGTTTACGTGTACCGATGTTTCCAGGATCTCCTCTTACTTTGGAAAGTTTCCTCGTCAAGAATACTACTTAAAAGGACATGATTTCAAGACGACGAGGATATGTAAGAAAATGCGTCGAGTCATCTGCTCGCTATCCCCAAACAGGTGTTCCGGAAATGCTTCCATCACTGGAAAGGAGGCTGGCGTCAGAAGAGGACGATTTTGAAGAAGATGAAATGTCGAATTGACATTTGTTGTGGATTTTCCAATACTTTTTGAGGAAACTTCGTATATAGAATATTCTACGCTGAAATGACCCAGCTTTCGTCAAACCTTCAAAAGCAGTTTCGAATGTCAAACCTTTGAAAGCAGTTTGAAATTTAATCCCCAGAAAGCATATTCAACAGACATGACTCTGTTGGATTATCATTTCTTTTGATCGGAGTAATCTCATAAGATCAAACAATTTAAAATGTATCCGATGGTTGAAATTTAACTGAAAATCTTATTGCTTTGAAAGGAGACTTGTTTTATGAATATGAAATTCAGAAACCCCCGCAACTTTTCTTTTCTTCTTTTATGTGCTATGTCCTTTCAAAACGTAGATGATCATGTCTCTCCACCTCCTTCAATCCCCTGCAGCTCTCGGCAAGCTCCTTGCCTCTACTTCCTCTCCCAGACCACGTTCCGTCATCCACCTGTTCAAGCTCGTCAGGTATGAGACGCGCTGCTATCCCCTGTCTATATTTCCCTCTATTTGACCCTTGAGTTTCACATTCTCCAGGCCCTCCTTCCTCATTATGTGTCGAAGAAACTTCAGCTGCCACTTTCTGATGTTAAGTATAAGCCTTCCTTTATTTGTAACCTGTCCGTTACTTACATGCTCGGTCAATGATAACCTTAGCATCCTTCTGTAGAAGCACATCTCCGTTGCCTCGATTCTCTTCTTCATCTAGGGTAATAAAAAAAAACCCAAAGATCACATTTCCTTTATCCGTAGCGTAACGCTTAATGACGCGAAAATAGAAATCGTTTATACGAATTCACATTCAGCTTTAGGACATTTGAGTTCGCCATGTCCCTTGATAAAGGCAGATTCCAGCAGCTTACCCATCGCCTTACGGTCATATCACGTTGAAAAGCCGGTTCCTGTACGATCACCGAAGTTAAACAATTCCTTGCCTGGTCAGTTTCCAGGATGGATGATCGCTTGGGGATACCAAGTGCTGTTAGCTTGGATGTGCAGGTGGTGTAATGGATAAGTTAAGCAACACCGAGCCTGGTCAGTACCTAGATGAGTGATCGCTTGGGAATACCAGGGGCTGTTAACATGGATGTGCAGGTGGTGTAATGGATAAGTTAAGCAACTGGTCAGTACTTCTGTAAGCATGGATGTGCAGGTTGTGTAATGGATAATAGCTCGGAATTGTAAATCGGAGAGGCGAGTTCAATTTCTAATTGGGTTACTTATATTCACTTATGTGCAAATACCTTCGAGAAACATATAAATCCCCTTCTTCTCAACTCAGGTGTATGTTAATTAAAACTTGTATCACCAAATTTTTACTATCTAAGAAAATATCTTCTTGTTTGAAATTACTTGGAGGTGCTGATAAGCACTAGAAATTGAATGGATTTATCGACAATCAAAATTGTCTCATCTATGGGATGAAAGAGATGCAACTTGTCTACTCTTAATTCAGAACTGCGGAGAAGACAAGGGGAGATCACTCAAGTAGTCTTCTGAGGAAGTCACTGCATTTCATTGATAATGAAAGAAGATAAATGTGAAGGCCCATAATCACCTACGTTCTGATGATACATACCATTAAAAATATTAATTAATTTTAACAAAAATAATGTCTGTAAATTTTGCACACCCTTAATACACATATTATCTCTCTCTCTCACACACACACATACAGAGAGAGAGAGAGAGACACACACACACACACACACACACTCCCAGCATCTTCTCGGGCTAAGCACCGGGGTATGATAATTTACTACGCCCGGCAGCAAGTCCTCTGATCGCGAGACTGGAGTTTTTTGAGGAGAGTGGAAGCACCTCTTAGTTCCTGCTGTTTCCAGGTCCATTTTGACTCGGGGTGGTAGCACCTGTTAGGGTCCTCGTTATAGACAAATAGTTATCCACTACAAAACACAAACAAACCTTTATGAAAGTATAGAAATGTGACGTCCCTAAACACAGCCTTCGCTCGCTCCTCGCTGCTTCGTTCGGGTGTCGCCGCTCCAAACGTGACGTCCGCCTGTCGCGTCAGTCGTGTTGTCCCGTTCTGTGACGACCAACTGGCTTGGTATCGGTCGCGTCACCCAAATGTGACGTTCTAACCTTTTGGTGATTTGGATAGGAATCTGGTTAGATTCGATATCAGCCTCGTCGTTCCCAACTCGCTTCCAACGCCTGGTTACCAAAGTAACTGCGTTGATCTCCAGTCTGCCTACTCACGTTGTGAATTGATCTTAGGCAGACGAAATCAATCTGTCGTTAGGGCCGTAAGGCAAGTTGGGTTCAAGCGAGGGTAGTATCGCACAAATATGTATAAAAGAAATAAAATGATAACTCAAAAGTTCAAGGTATCAAAAAAAAAGGACAACAATACTTTATGTCTAGTTGCTGGATACATAGGACTGCGTCCATCTCCCGACCCGTTATATGGATTGTGACACGTTGTTTTTTGTTAGGCGAGTTTTAACACTTTAAGTTATCTGTTCTTTAAGAAATTGGTTCTTGGTGTGTCTTCAGGCGAAAGTCGAAAAACTTATTTTGGTGGTATGGATCTAAGTCGCTCTTCAAAATAAATTGTTCTTGGATTGAAGACGAGTTCGGAAGTTGCGCGAATCTTAGTCAGCTGCGAGGCCTGCTTCAACTGAACACTCTTCTTTGCTGAACTCTCCGGGAAACTCTTCGGGAAACTGGAAAACTGAGCTGTAACTCTACTGATTTCTGCTCGCTGCGACTTTGCTTATATGGACGCCGACCAAAACCGGGGTGGGGTTTGTCGGGGTCGGAGGTTCCTCGATAATTCTAAATACATATCCACTTCTTTTGTTTTTGGTTAGGAATTTTCCACTTCTTTCCATTTTTGGGAGTCTTCTCTTACTCCCACCTTCTCACCATACTTCAGAGGGGCGTCAACGGCTCTCCCCACTTCTTCGTAGCAACCTCTCATACCCATCCTCTAAGTGGGCGGCGGCGGCTTCCCTCCTTGCGTCACGTGATCACCACTCGGCCAATGATGTCCAGCCGGGCGTGTGCGATCCAGCTGGCTTTGTTTCAGGAAGAAAAAAATATATCTTGCTCAAAAAAAAATTATCTTTTTCTTTTCCTTTTCTTTCCTTATTCGCAGCTCTCATTTTCTCTGGCCGCCAACAGAACAATGCGACCAGTAGTGTCATAACCTCTATTCTCATCTGGACTTCGTCAGTCAGATTTTCGCTAATCATCAGAATGGGTGGTCGTCCAGCAAAACATAATCGACCGTCGTCTCGAAAAAACAGTTCCATTGTTCTAGTCATTCCTGGTGCCAATTTCTGATAACATAGTTTTGTTATCACAACCGAACTCTAACACCTATAGATGTCTTGTCAAAAAAACGGTCAGCCGTTACTCAAGGTTGGTTCTTCGTGTGCGGCTTAGCAGACGACACAGTTATTTTTTCTTATCTATCCAAAGCCCTGTATTTCACCTGTTCCTTGTCAATTATCAAAATAACATTATCAATTGGAGTTTTCTTAGCTAGTTGGTCTGTGGTTTGCTAATTAGATGTTTGCCCACATTAAGCGGCTGTTATCTATCCCCGATAACACAAGTTCGTCGCCAGAACATAGTCGATTCCCTTATCCATTTAGAATTTTTCTGCAATGGTAATGGCACCTTTTCGCCATTTGCTACTTATCAAAATAACATTGTCAAGGTCCCTGGTCTTGGGTGGTTTCTTTTATCATCTACGCTTAAGTCTCGCCTCTCTTTTCCTTTCTTTCCTTTCTCTTTTTCCTTTCTTTTCTTTTTGCCCTGGTAAATGGTGCCACAGAAATACGCTTTTATATATTAAAAAATATACCAACCATACATATCTATATTCAAATTACCAACAATATATTTTATAGTATATATTTTGTATTTCAAAATATTTAAATTTCCCCATGAAACAACGGCTAAAAACATCAACCAACAGACCAACCAATAAAACCTCAATTGGTGATAGTTGATTTCTTTCTCTCCTTCATTGTGCCCTATCCTTTGTAAGTTATCTTCAGTTTTCATGCTCCTTAATATGAAGATAGACAGACCCCACATGGTGATATATAAGAATTGCAATGGCGGAGGATGTATAGCTTAGGCTACAGGAGCATTGGGTCTGGCAACAAACTACATTCGGTAGCAAGGCCTCTGATCGGGAGATTAGAGGTTTTAAAAAGCCTTCTTCTGGTTTTAAATAACATGCAAAGGGTTGATAAACCGTAGAAAACGATTCAATCAATCAACAAAATAACGATTACCGACACAGGCATCAATGTACAGATACGTAGAGAATCATATCATGGCCATGACAGGAGGGATCAGTTTATGTATTGATTGTAATATAGAATTGATCCCCCACTTTATATCCACATTTAATTTCTTGTTTGTTTATCAAATTATGATTAGGCATTATGCTAACTTTCCCTCCCCTGCCTATGGGTTAGTAAGTTATGAAATACTAAATCATTATTATCTAAAAAAAACAAATTCTTACAATCTAAAAAAGTTTTTAGGCTTCAAATAACCAGCAAAAGGTTGATAAACCGTAGAAAACGAATCAATCATTTCTATTGTTTTAAAGACTTGTAATCGGTATACTTAGGATCCCAGGCCAGAACGTATCTATCTATGTAATCATACTTATTATAAAACCCAGGTTGTGTGTGTGTTTGTCTGTTCGTTTATATATTGGATCGGATTTCCTAGATTTTTCAATCGATTTCAACAAAACTTCACAGGACTACGTAAAATTACCTTGCGGTGGTTCTGACAGCGCCAAAAATTGGAAAAACACAATTGTTTTTCACTAAATCAATTTGAAAACTCGATTAAGAGGCATGGCTGTCGTGAGAATGAAAGGGGAACAACTCATATCGAGTTATACTTATTATAAAACCCAGGTTGGGTGTGTGGGTGTATATGTGTGTGTGTGTTCGTTTTTATATATGGGATCGGATTTCCTACATTTTTCAACCAATTTCAACAAAGCTTCACTTTTTTTTTGGCAGGTAGTATTTCTTATTGTCTTGCACACTTTTTTCTTTATTTTTACATTCAGAATGCTTTAAAAATTCCATCTACAAGACAATTGTTTATAATAAAATTATATTCAATCGGTAGACTCATAACGATTGAAAACAATGTTTTTGTTTGAGTTTGGGTTTGACCAATTCGTTAAAAAAAAGACAAAAAAAAACAAAATCTAATTAAGACATGCGTGTCCGTCAACCTTAAACAATAATCTTTGTCAATTGTATTTTTCAGTCTTTATGATGGTCGATACTTGATCTATCTCTTACTGTTACATCCCCGGGCTCTACTGCTAGAATAACACTAAGCGTACTGGTGTCTTCGTTTGATTCAGTGTTGCCTTCCAGGATTAGTATTCATTGGAGCTTTGAGATTAACTGCAAAGTTCCCATCAGTTTCTTTCGTTTTAATTTCTTTGTCTGAATAACAACGGTGGTTTATGTTTTACAAAATGACAGAACCTATAGGAAGATAAATATGAATTGTAATGGCGGAGCCTGAAAAGTACAGGCTTATAGGAAATAATGCAATTTTCAGTCAGACACAGTTCGAGAAACATCGGGACAATTTTGTCGTAATTCTTAACGTATAAAAGACACCTGCGCACGTTTTCTAAAAAGAAAAAAAAAAACGAAAACATTCAACCAAATTTTTTGACCAACCTTGTGTACAAAAAATACGCGGTCGCTTCGTAAGATATTTGTGGAGAAAACGCTCATGTGACGTGATCCTATAAAAACATTTAAATAATGAGAATATTTTCAAACCGCTTTAGAACAATCGACCAGACTGTTCATTTCTGTTGAACACTGCGTCGGCAGAGAGGAACCTGGACGAAGCTTTGCCGAAGGGAAAAGTTTCGTCCGGGGAGGTAAACAGGCCCTGAACCCGTCTAGGCGGGTTCAAAGGGAATATTTTTGGCCGACGTTGAACTCGGCCTTGTGCCACATACATTCCCTGTGGGGGGAATTTTCAATATAGAACAGTTCAATTGATCGGCAAGATGAATACAACTGTTTCTCACTGCAGCCTGCTCCTTTGACCAATGAACGAACAGTATCAAACTTACGCCTATTGACTCGGCAATAATATATTTGACACCTAGCTGCTGTTGATATTTCTCTATATCTCCCAGGGACTTTAAAGAATAGAAAAACACGAATGATTCACTTTTGTTTTCCGGATTTTTACACAAATTCTTGTGTTGTAAAAGAAAAGTAAATAAAAAAATTCTTTATTTTGCAGCACCCATGTTAATCGTTTTCTATTAACATTAGTACACTAAAGGCTATATGAATCTATAGTTTTGTCAATGGTATAGTCAGGGGGAGCAGTACGTACGTACATATCTCGTGTATGATACGACCGCCACCTAAAATTAGCTTCAAATTTAGCTCTTCAAAAATCGCATGAGACTTAAGTATATATGTTAGAAACAACGAAATGAGTTCTGGATTTCTTAGTCATCTTCTTATATAACAATGAATGCTAGATATTTCCCCACCCAACACGGATTAGGAAGATAGACAGTCACCGACCCCTCGCGGATTAGGAAACACCCGGTTTCAGCAGAAATGTGGTTTGACAGAAGGGCCCTGAGAATTCCATCGACGAAGTGAGTAAGCAACAAAGAAGTCTTAAAGAAAATGGCAATAGAATGAATATTCTATTCAGAATCAGGAAGGGGTAACTAAAATTCCTTGGGGACATAACGAGGAAGGAGGGTGTTGGGAAACTTAACCCTTGCGGGGCATGTCGAGAGCAAAAGAAACAGGGGAAGACAGCGAACCACAGGCTTGACGGGCTTCTGTGAATGACTAGCGGAACAGAAGGCTGTAACCTTAGCAAAGGGAGAGAAATCGCTAAGATCCACAAGGGATAGGAAGATATGGAGAACCACAATTACCTATATCTTGAACGATCATGGCAGATAGAGGAAGAAGATACATCGTGTGGTTTAAGACAAAAATACCTCTACTGCAGCCTATTCCATGTTCAATTCTCAATTTTCTTCTCTATATTATATTTGTTATGAGCGATCAAGTATTGAACACTTCACCGTAGTCTAATAGTTAACAAACACGTCTCGCTAGATCAGTTACGATTGTGTAGTGAGTTAGATCTTCACTGGGTGCTCCATACTGGTGACCTTGTGCCACTGGTAAGCTAAGTTTAGAAAATCACTATTTTGAAAGGTAATTGGAGGCTTAAGAGATTATTAAGTTCACATGCTGAATTTAATTACTTGTCATCACGGCACGCGCATGTTAAAATACGTTTGAACTATATGTCATTTTGACAGGTGACGTTATAATCTATTGCGCGAATATAGAATTTACACCCACGTTCATTTCAATACAATGGATCTTTAACAGTATCAGTGCTTTCTCGTGATTTCTATCTCATTTCCCTCGAAAAAGACGGTTGAAAATCATCAGGCAATTTCTCTACAGAATTTTCGCCTGTGGTCAAGCTAGTAATCCGGCACATGAAGCAACTTACCAAAAGGTTTAACTCGCATTCAAATACCGTACCATTTACAGTATAAAAACTTTCTCGCGAATTCTGCATTATTTCCTCCGAAAACGATGGTCGATCCTTATCGGAATATTACACATATTTTAGGCAAGATCCCTACAGAATTTTCGCCTGTGATCAAGCATTACACAGACACATGAAGCAATTTGCCAAAAGGCTTAACTGATATTCGTTGCTCACAGGTTCCGGCCATAGAATTCTCAGCAGACACTGTAAAACTTCATCTCTGTTACCGCGGAAATATACTTTATTCTGCAAGCAAATAATCCAGTATTTATTAGTGGGAAACATATGACATAGCAATATCTGTCTATATTTCTGAGATTGTACATATTTGCATTTATATTGTTCAGACTGTTGTCCTCGTCTAGGTTTTCATATTTATAACGTTTCGGCCGTTTCTCTTCAACCTTCTTCAGGTGTTTAGAATTTTGCTCTCTCGTTAATAAATGCTCTCTCGTGAATGCTAGCTTATTTCCCCCGAAAAAAAAACGGTCGAAAACCATCGGAATATAACATAATTTAGTCAATTTCTCTACAGAATTTTCGCCTGTGGTCATGCTAGTAATCCGGCACATGAAGCAACTTACCAAAAGGTTTAACTCGCATTCAAACAGTGGACCGTTTACAGTATAAACCCTTTCTCGCGAATTCTGGATTATTTCCTCCGAAAACGATAGTCGATCCTTATCGGAATATTACACATATTTTAGGCAAGTTCTCTACATAATTTTTTTGTCTAATACCAAACTAGTTATCTGATGGATCAAGAAAGATTTTAATAGGTTTAATGGACACGCAAACACCGGACCGTTAAAAGTATAAAAACTTTCTTGAGAATTCTGCCTTATTTCTTCCAAAGACAACGGTCGAAAGTCATCGAATTATGACACCCAATAAAAACAAGACTTTTTACAAAAAATTGACT
>CAHIKZ030003977.1:37500-47500 GCA_903632075.3 Acanthosepion pharaonis
TAAGAAATTGAAAATGCAATATGTATTTTATTACTTGGATACTTCTCTTGAACGAAAATTAGGGCACCTCTTATTTTTGGTGTAAATATAACTATTTGTGCTTGTTTAATGCTTAGATTGCCCAATTACGATAATATGAATAAGTTCGATTTAAACATTAAAAATATATTTAATCACATCATCTAATTACGTCTTGAAAATCATTATCTTTTTTTTTAAATTTCAAAATTAAATCATCACTGTTAATTAAACTTTTCATTTCTATACAAGTTTCTGTGTTCTCATAAACAAACAAATCATACAATTAATCAATGGAATTCCATCCTTGGACTTATATTTGGTCTGAAACCCCAAATATATATCCAGACGTTCTAATAGAGCCATCATATATCTGATCTGTTGTTTAAAATGCTGATTGGATTTGAATTGTTCCAAAGCAGATAATGAAATCTTACTATACCGATAAAGTCATTTCAGATTTACGTTACGTCATTTTATTAAAATTTATGTCTGTCCGCCACAAATATTGAATTTCGGAATATCATATATAAATAAAACTTCACATAAAACCACGTTACTTTTATAATGAATAAGAATAAAATATATATAAAAATATACATTTATATAGAAAATTAATTTAATCATCATAAATAGAGAAGGAAATATGAAAAAAAATCTGACTCTGTAATATCTAGTTTTATTATTATAAAAATATTCAGGTTGTATCTTGTATTTGTGTTTGTAGGAGTTTTAATATATGGGTTTGGATTCGTTGTCAGCGCCGATTTCGTGAAACTTTGACTTTTTGAGATCCAGTTTAGTTTAGGCATCTTGCACGTATACGTTCTATTTTTACCTGTTTTTCAGAATCATTAAAAATATATTTATTTTGTCCCAATTAATCCTAAGAAAATTCTATTTAGTGCAAGTAGACTCATATTTCATTGAAAACAAGCTATGGGTTTGAGACCAATTTTAAAAAAAAAAAAAAACGGAACAAAAAAAACTTTTAAGATATGGTGTGTTTTCAAATATAAACAATATAATCAATTTTAATTTTCATGCTTTTATTTATCGATATGAAGGGTCTTATCAAATTGACACCATTATACATGGATTGTAAATAAGGCTAAGAGAGATCCGTTCAGCGGTTTTATAGATTTGAAGGGACGAATGTCAGGAACACACGCTTGCGCAAAACCGAAATGTCTCCGAAGGTTTTAATTTTCTTCCTGGTTCTTAGACCAGTTGGACAAACTGATACCCAGTCTGTCCTGCTATTTTATCCTCAGGATGTTAGAGAGATACATAGTCCAAAATTTTAGGGAAAAAAAATGCAATGAATTTAATGGATTATTTGGAATTCGAACTTATGGAATATACGGATTCCTCAATCAAGCCGGAATCCATTTCCACCGTATGGTCATCCCTATACAATAACTATGGACGATTTTATTTCTGTATGATAAAACGCCATTGTAAAGAAAAAGTTTTAATTCTTGGATCCGTTGGAGAACTATACGTTTGATTTTTGGAACAATATGGATAAGATTGGGACATATTACCCCGAATTGACATCCCAGTAATTGAGAATCTGTTAGGACAATAAAAAAAAAAAAAAAAATTCTAAATTTGGAACAACATCTTCCTCTTTGGATTGATGAGTTGATTAAGTGCTGTTATATGTCAACAAAGCATAAAACGAGGACCTGTTTAAAAATACCCAAATGAGAAATATTAAAGTTTAATACGAGTCAAGGCTGGTTTAAAGATTTAAACAATCGTTTTTTATCATCTAAAAAAAAAACAAGGTGAAAAAAATGCATCAGCTGATAAAAAAAAAAACAGCAGCTGATTTTTCCTAAAGCATTGGTTTTTAAGATCATGTTATTAAAAAAAAACGGGTTTTCCTTCTATATATATATTACGTTTTTTTAAACGTTGACGAAATGGGATTATATTGAAAAAATGGTTAATATATTTCAACACAAAGAAGAAAATTATTTGCGTGGTTATTTAATATCAAAAGCGGGTCTGATGTTTAAATGAAAATGTGGAAATTTTAAATTAAAACCATTGTCCTGGTGTATCATTTGCAAACAACCCCTATTTCCTCAAGAACATATAATAAATGGTATTCTTCCTGTTATATGGATGACGAATCCAAAAGCATGGGTGACTGCTGTTATTTTTGAAGATGGCTCTTTAATTAACTTATCAAGAAGAAAGGGATTCCTTTTAATTTATTATTGATAATTGATAATGATCCTGGCTACCCGCAAAACATTGTAGATTTTCACCCTAAAGTCACCGTCTTGAACCTCCCTCTGGACAGCACGTCGCTTATACAACCAATGGATCAGGGAGCCGTTGCAAAACCTTGAACGTTCTATATGAATACTGTGTATAATAGAAGCAATGGTTCATGCAACAGATCTTGAATGGTTTATATTTCATGCTGCAACTTATGATTTGGGGAGAAATATGATATGCATAAAATTGAACTATTTATGGCAGCAGCGGAATGATTTTAAGAATATTGGCAATTTTTTGGGGAGAAAAAATACGAATTTGTTTTTTTTTTTTTTTTTTTTTTTAAGCGTTTCACCCCAAGCAAGGCGAGAAGCCACGAGGACGCAAGGGGTTACAGAAAATTGGGAGCAAGAACAGATAGGAGTGATAGAAGAAAGGATGAGGAGAAGGGTAGTGGATAGATCAAGGCAACTGGAGATGTCGATTGACATTACATTTGAATAGCTGGAGATTATAGCTCTCAGGGAAACTGGAATAGGGAAGGGAGTTCCACAGGCGAGAGGTGCGAGACATGAAGTTATTGGAGTAGAAGAGACGGCTACATTTAGGAGTTTCGACAGTGAAAGGGTGAGAGCGGGATGCCAGCCTCGTAGGGCGCTTGGAACTCATGACGTCTGGGAACCAGCGAATGCAGCTCCTCGGAGCAATTTCCATGAAAGTATTTGTAGAACAGACAGAGGGAGGCGACGGCGCGTCTGTGAGAAAGTGCAAAGAGACGAAATGGCCAGGGAGGTCCAACCATTTGAAAAATATCCGCCTCTGGAGCCCATCAAGAGCAAAAAAGAGGAAGAAACTAGTAGGGCACCAGACCATTTTCTTCTTACGAAAATGCAGTCCTTTCTTTTGCTTTTTTACAAAAAAATTCATAGTTCAAATCTTCGAGGACATGGAGCCAAACAAGTTAAGTTCTTTTCAAAAGATTACGTTAGTCCTTTTCACAAAGCTTTTTTTTATCTTCTAATTCATATTTCGCCTCCTGAATTGTTCGTTTTGATGACAATCGTAAGTTCTTTTTTTTTTTAATTAATCGTTAGTCCGAACAACAGCAGCGAGAATCAACATCTAATTCTGTGATCATAGTTTTCGTTTTGATGGAAATAAAAACAAATTCTGTGATGTAAATATTGATGTTAAATTTTTCTTCTTGTTTTTATTTTCAACTTTCCTAAAACTGTTTTGTTCCTGTCTGTCAATGACATTTTATTTCATAATGTCAGATGAAAAACCACATTGTAGGGTAAATAAAGATTCTTGACTGTAAATGTAAAGATAATCAAATGAGAATAAACATCTACATTTACTTGTACATGTGTTTAATTATTCTCATTTTTTCTCTATATGCAGTAATCTTTGTTTCATATTTATTTCCGGATTTCCTGGATTTGTTTCCCAAATAAATCAGATTTATTTGGAAGTTCAAACAGTGAACCCCTTTATTTGGCTCACTGTTGCCGCGTCCGGAATCTTTTTCTCGCCGGAGGAAATCCTTCAAATCTTGAAATCAACCATTGGGTTCTGTCACTGCATCTATTCAACGATTTATCGTCAATGGGCCCCTTCAGTTTGTCTCGACATTCCAAAAATCCTGAACGGATATGCAATGGAGCGTACATCGGGCATCTCGTTGTAGTAAATATGGCGACAAAGATGAGGACAATAGTCTGTCTTTTAAATAATACTTTCATAATACCTCATCTCCGAAATATAGATAGATAATGAAGCATTCTTAATTTCATGAATTTAACGTTTTTCTAGGCTATATTAAAACTGAAACCTTTTTGTTTGAAACTGTTAAATAGATTCTTATTGACCAATATTCATGTCTCGCATTTATAAATAAAATACAGAACTGGGAATGTTTATTTGATAGCTATAATCTCGGAGATATTCAAATGTAATGTCAATCGTTCTGGGAACAAATTATCCGATATCCTTCTCTTCATCCTTTTCTATCTATTGAGCCTCTTTGCTCTCCATTATGTTAGCCTAACATAAAAACGATATATTTCTCTGATATATATATATATATATATTAAAAAAAAAAAAAAATTATTGCTCTTTCAGCTTGAAACTAAAAAAAATATTTCACAAACATGTGTTTCTCTTAAAGCTAAGTGAACTACTAGATTTTTGTCAAAATGAGGGATTTACAATAAATTTTCAGTTTCGTTTAGATTAGAGTTTCTTGTTTATGAAAAGGAATTTGAATATTTTGAACCAGGGACGTAAGGTATCTTAAACGGGGGAAAAGTCTGAATTTTGAGTTTATTCATGGCTCTGCCATTTATATGCATTTTATATTAAAGACATTAATGTCTGATTTTGATTTATCAGCTTTAACAATTTTTTATTTTTAGGATGACTTCCATTATATACCAAAAAACCTAATTACCTGTATTATATATATATATATATATATATATATATTTATATAAAGAAATATCCCTTAAAGGATGATATATTTATGGAACCAAGTATCTAGGGTCTATAAATACTGATCATTTAAGTCAACACTTAGCACTCCGACAGTCTGTTTCATGCTATACTGCAAGATCCGGGAGACGCATTGGGATATATAAATATATATATAAAATATATATATATATATATATATATAAGAGACAATGTAAAACCGTATTCGAAAATGTGTCAAAAGTATACGAAATAAAAGCCACAATGTGTTTTGTATTCGGAACAAAGACACAATGTTGGACAATTCGAAAATTAAAAACAAACCAAACATTAATAACAGAAACGAACTGTAGAACACACTCAATACAATGGGCTGAAAAATCGAATCAGGAATAATGGCTAAAAAATGGAAACGCTCGGAAATATAAAACATTTGGATCTTTAAGAAAAAAGCTCTTGTTAGAACACGTAAAAATTAAATACAAAACTTAACCGCTGTACCTTGAATACTCGTTTTTAATGAAAAAGGAACAGATATTATATATATATATATATATATATATATATATAAATGGATGGCATATATTGGGGTAAATTTTAAAAAGAGATAACTTTTAAGGGCTTTCTTCAGGAAGATGATTGGATCGAAATGATCACTTTAACGGTTAAGGGGACATAACACGAAGAAAATACCACTTTGCAACTCGTTGATATGAAAACGAAAACAACATTCCCACGTTTCCTTTCCGCGGTCAGTGAACTGATGATAATGTCGGAGTATGCCGACGCCATCATATTAATAACTTGGGTAATAACGACATAACGGCCAGATAAAATTCTCTGTTATAATTGTCGTTAACTCAAATGTCACAACATCTAAAATGGCCATATATTGTGAGATCGAAAAAGAACCTTCGAGAGTGCACAGACTTGAGACGACGTATCAAAAATCATTTCGTTTTAGTTTAGGATGGTATTGAACCGACAGGAAATCTTCATTCATTTTTTGGAAAAATTTTTAAAATATTTTAATATTTTTTTTTTTTTAACGGGCGATTTAAAAATCAATAGAATGATAAAATAACAAATATATTTAATAAAAATGCAATGTTGATATTTTTTTCCATCATTTCTTTGTGACAGTCATTTTCAAACATCAATTAATCTCCAGATTGATTTTTATGACCTAACCATAAATAAATCAATCCCGATTTCAAAAATATCAAAAAAATATTAAATATAAATCTTTTATTATCTATGTATTTTAAATGCTATCACTTTAATCTTTGTACGCCTGTTAATATTAATAGGATCTGAAAAACATTATTTAGGTAAGAAAATCTATGTTTGTTGAAATTTATCTATATATCTAAAATTTGTTCATATATATATATATATATATATATATATTTTTATATATGTGTGTGTGTGTGTGTGTGTGTGTGTGTTTGCGAGTGTTATAAGAAAAATATAAACAAACGCTTGTATATATATATATATATATATATATATATATATATATTGCCGGTATAATTTTCCGACCCTGCGCTGGTAGTTTAACAGCTATTACTAGCTTGTTCCAAATTCGTTTGACATGCTACGATAGCTTAAACCAGCTCTGACCAGCTTACCAAATGGTTATGAAACTAAGAGAATTGTTTCTAAGTGAAAACTTTCTCACCAGTTGTAGTTAAAAATGCGACGAAACGCCAAACCTGACTCAGTTCTTTGTCAAGTAAATTGTTTAGGGCCAAATAATCATTGTTCTAGAAAGAAATATTATTGAACCATTTTTAAATTAATGCTCAAAGAAAGAAATTAGAATTTTTATTTTCTTTGTTAAAATAAAAAAAGGATATATATATAAAAATATTATATATATATATAAATATATATAAATATATATATATACGGCAAAGTAGGGTTTCATATCTATCTATCTGTCCACATCTATTCAAATCAGCTCATTCAAATAATCGATTGGTATGCAGAAATTAATAAATATAATTTTTTAATGTTCAGTCTCGATAAAAATATTATGAGTGTCCTATTTTAAATAATAAAAATGGGATATTTTAATACATATCAAAAATACAAAAACTTTTGAACAAACCAAAATTAACAACCAAATGTTCACCGAAGTAGATATATATAATTTTTTTTAAATAATCGTTAAATCTGAAATTTGAAAAAAAACTTAATAGGTAACTAAATAAATAAGGACATTTTATTATCTAAAATCACATAAAATAATAAACACATCAAATATGGATCATACATATATAATAAAATAATCTTATAAATATAAGAAATTATAACATGGCAAAAGGTTTAGGTGTTTTGATTTGTAAATGAACAAACCAATACTCATGGAGAAATAAGGAATAAAAAGAAAGAACTAAGAACATGCAATTCAGACGAAAACAGCCGACTAGAATCAAAACTTTCAGAGTCCAAAGAAAAAAAATGGTCCAAAACATTAAAGAAAAAATAAATGGTCAAAGTGCTCAATACATATAAGTCGGATCGATGGCAAATCTATTTATGAATAAAAAATAAGCAAAGCGTTGGTGAAACCTCGGTAGGTTTGCCTGGCTCTTCATTTATATATATCAAATCACCGCGCTGATAAACAAATATGGCGCCAGTTTGTTTAGATGGCGCAGATCAGTTGAAAATTTAAGTGATTTTCCAGGTCAGTTTTTTAAAGCATTTTGAAGGTTTTGTGTGAATTGATTTGGGTTTTTGAAATATTAGAAAAAAGTTATCTTTATTAATTTGGCATAAATTAATTGAAATATATATATATATATATTATATATATATATATATATATATATATATATATATATATATATATTTTTAAAATATTTGGATTTAGATTTGTATAACGTGAAAGACTTCATTTTTGTATGAAGATATAAGAACCTATTGATCTCTACGTATTCCTATATCAACGGAAGGGATTTCTTGAACTGTTTATATAAAATAGTTCAATCGACTTTTTAATATTTTAATATTTGGAAATCATCTTCGAATACGTTTTCACAACATCGCCCACGTGACGACGATGTGATCATATTTAAATGGAACGCTGATCTTATATAAAAATTTCAGTTATCTGTTTGGATTAGTTGTGCTCTTATGTCCATCGTCTTTTTGTGTTAAATTTTTATATGTTCTAATGTTAATTATGTTTAAATGAAAATGTCCATGAAGATGGTCTTAAATAAACCGAAACGTCCGACGTCGACTTTATATTAACATTAATACAGCATAATTGCATATTAAGATTTTTGTTTGTTTTTTCATATATATATATACATATATATATAACTTTTTCTAAGGAATAGATGTGTCATTTATTATTTTGTCATATTTTTTAATTAATCTTTATGTTTTTAGCAGATACACGTATTTGAGCAGATGATCTGTTTATTTATTTTCACCAGCCGCTCTGTATATTCAAGAATTTTTATTAGAAAAATATGAACTGTACGGCAGGATCCGACCATGTGTTTTACGAACGGAAACTCTCACGAGATCTGGGAATTTTTTTTATTAATCCGACATATTTTTATCACTTATCACTTTTTACGATTACCAGTGGGTGGACATGACAGATGAGTTTAAAAAAAATAGCTCTTATCGATATTGAACAAATAATGGAATCAATTGCCAAATTTATTCATTGTGCCGGAGTATTGTACGCTAATGAACAGTGGCGTAGCTAGGGGGTGCGAGGATGGGCGGACCGCCCCGGGTGCCAGAACAGGAGGGGTGACACAATGTCACCCCCAACAAAATTTTGTCCCCCTGTCAGAAATTTTCTAATAAATTGTCGGGAAATTTGTGAGTAGGAAAAATAGCAATGTTTTCAGCTTTTGATTTGAACTGATTATTTTGTGGTATTGTCTTTTGTCTTGGATCATACATGTAAACAGTAACGTACCGGTCAGTAGAGTAAAGTAGAGGTAGAGCATGTATGAAAATTTAGCTACAGCTAACCATTCAGCATAGGGTGAATTGGGGTCATTGAGGTGACATTTGAGCGGACCCCCCCCGGGTGACGTTTACTCTAGCTACGCCACTGCTAATGAAGGATATTTTGGGGAGAACAAAGTTTAATCATATTTGTTTTTCCTTTTGTCATAATACAATTTATAATACAAATGTGAGTATATGTGTGTATATGTACAAATGTGTTTACTAATTACTCGTAGTGAGACAGTGTGTATGTGTGGAGAGGGGATATACACATATATAGACGAATGCTGACAAAAACACACGGAAATGGAAATAGATCTAAGAACACAGATGGATCATTAAACGATAAGAATGCCGATAAGTACTTCATCATTCCTCGGACCACTCTAAATTGTTTCATAAAACTTCACGCAGAACTTTTCACTGCCAGTTCAAGAAAGACATTTGGATCACTAACACAAAAAAAGAGAATGTCTCATATCGAGAATATTTAACATCGAAAAACATAAAGGAGAAAAAATTATCTTTAATAATATGTGAAAATCTTCACCCTTTGCCTGATGACGGTCGCAAGACCTGAACCACGTGTAGCAAAAACGTTTGCGGTTTCTCTCTTCTTTTTGATATACATAGTTTTTTCTCGTTGGAACTATTTTATAACCTCTTTTTATATATATATATATATATATATATATATATATATATATATATATATATATATATATTCTGCGAAATGGATTAAGTCCGACTTTCATTTAATTATTTCATTAGTTGGAATTTTACGTTAAGATATATTACGGGAACAGAAATATTCGATCGAGAAAAAGCGAAGGTGTGTGTTTATAAACAGTAATTCGGACTTGCTACCCAGACGCTTCGTTGTGGCTGAAGGCTACAGTACGTCAGATCACGGTAAGGGTTAGAGGTTTGGAGAATGCATATTTTCTAATAAATTTCTCGAATATTCATCCCGGTAAAAGTAGAGAGCATTTAATTAAATAAATTATATGTATAAATATGACGTATAAACAGAATATATATATATATATATATATATATATATATATATATATATATATATATATATTATTATGAACAATCGGATAATTATTTTAAGACATTTTTTATGTTTATACATTATTTCAATAGATACAAAATTTAAGTAATGCTTTGTTTATAAGCGTAGTATTAAAAATATTTACCGGTTTGAATGTCCGAGAAATTTTCATGGGAGGACGAATAAATTCTTTTGAAAATTGAGGGGCTTTCAGTCCGGTAAATGTTGTTT
>CAHIKZ030003978.1:0-122500 GCA_903632075.3 Acanthosepion pharaonis
AATTCACTTACGTGCTAGTACCTGGGAAAGGTATGGTTATTTACCCATACCTTTCCCAAGGGTACTAGCACGACAGACCGGGTTCTATAGCCTTGGATGGTAACTGGGCTACCGCAGCAAGAAATAGCAACGTATTGCGGGAAAAAATCTGCCTCGTCAGTCAGGTATCGAAAGATACGTGATCGCCTAAGCGTGCATCACG
This sequence comes from Acanthosepion pharaonis, assembly GCA_903632075.3. Classification (NCBI taxonomy): domain Eukaryota; kingdom Metazoa; phylum Mollusca; class Cephalopoda; order Sepiida; family Sepiidae; genus Acanthosepion; species Acanthosepion pharaonis. Next base: position 203 of record CAHIKZ030003978.1, read on the forward strand.
CATGGCACATAACTGTTTGAAAATAAAATTACCTGATGACATTAGGTAATTCTATTTTCAAACAAGTCTTCCTTCGATTATCTCCAAACATAGGTAATTATTTCTAAATGCAATGTTACAAAGCAGCTTTTCTCAACCGGTGCTCTTTAAAAAGACATTATATTCAAGGCTATATCGAAATTAATTTTTGATTTATATATATATATATATATATCTTTATTTTTTTTTTAAAGCTAGAGGCAGCAAGCACATGGCTCCCGTATCGAATTAAAAGTCTTTGTCATTTGATATTTTAAACTTGATGCTAAACTCATTAATCCTTAAGAAGGAGTGGATAATCCTTTCCCTTATGCTTTCCTCAAGGGATTTAGCTCAGTCATTATCGGCCTCAATAAAAAAGAAAGAAAGAAAAAAATGGACATTCTTCATAAATCCCTATAAATGAAAACTGTACCGCTTAAGTGAAAAATTTAATATCTTAAAAGTCAATGCTTATTTCGGGAGACTTTGTTATAATTTTAGCATTTGAAAATTTAATGACTAATTTTTCCCTATTCAAATTTAAGAAGCGCCCCAAATTTATTTCATAAGTGCGCCCGGAAATTAAAAAAAAAATGGTTGGGAAACATTGGTCACCAAACTTTTTTTCACAGATTGCCAAATAAGTGAGAGAATTAAGAGCCCGGGCGGATAATCATTTTGTTCAATACAATATACTAAATGTCCAAAAAATAAATACTTATTTAGCCAAAAAGGCGACGTTAGCAATAAAATATACCCCACCATGTGCGCACATATCCGAATCTCACATACTAAACAGTAAAAGAAGTTTAGTGATATATGTAAAACTGGTGTTTACCTTTAAAGATATAATTACTTTATATAGAGTAAAGCGTTGCCAGGGATGTAACAGTAAAGATACTATCGACCATCATAAAGAACAAAAAAAAATAAAATTGACAGCAGGCCCGTAATTGAGAAACATAAAAGCTTTTCCTAGAAACTTCATTGCAGGAAACTTACGAAAAAAAACTACTCGGATATCGAAAGTGCAAAAAAAAATTGCCGAAATTTTTTTCATTGATGTTTATTTTTAATATTCGGAGATTCAAAATCAGATTTGGTCAAATTCAGCATTTAATTATATTTATTTATTTTTTCTATGGTTTAACAACAATCTAATGATAACTAGCGGTGAGCCCAGCGTTGCCTGGGATGTAACAGTCGAAGATAGATCAGTATCGACCATCATAAAGACTGAAAATAAAATTGACAAAATTTGATTTAAGGTTAGCAGACACATATCTTAAGGTTTTTTTTACGAATTGGTTTTCAATCAAAACATTGTTTTTCAACTACCGATTGAATAAATTTTCAATTTTATTATAAATAATTGTCTTGTAAATGGAATTTTAAAGCATTCTGAATGTAAAAATAAAGAAAAAAGTGTGCAAGACAATAAGAAACACTACCTGCCAAAAAAATGTGAAGTTTTGTTGAAATCGGTTGAAAATGTAGGAAATCCGATCCCCATATATAAACGGACACACACACAAACAACCTGGGTTTTATACTAAGTATAACTCGATACGAGTTGTCCCCTTTCATTCTCGAAACAGCGATGCCTCTTAATCGTGTTTTTAAATTGATTTCGTGCAAAACCAATTGTAATTTTCCAATTTTGGACGCTGCCAGAACCACCGCAAGGTAATTTTACGTAGTCCTGTGAAGTTTTGTTGAAATCGGTTGAAAAATGTAGGAAATCCGATCCAATATATAAACGAACAGACACACACACACACACAACCTGGGTTTTATAATAAGTATGATTCCATATAAATAATTATATTTTAGCTGATTTCAAGACAGTGGGAGGAAAAATAGGATGAAACAAAAATATAAAAATTAAATCCGGCCAAAACAAAAATCAAGTTACCTCTGAAAAAAATTAAGGCTTTATTTATAATAAATTTTTTTAGAATTTTGAATAATTTTGAAAATGATTGGTTGAATTTTTGTTTATAAATGATTATATCAACAACAAAATAAAAGAAATTTAATTTCGCTCTTCTATAAAATGTTATGGTTTCAGCTTCGTCCTTGCATTGCATTGAATACTGTTGCCAAAGACGGATATGCAATATAATATATTATGTATCCGGCATCTCGATTTTTACAAAGCAATTATTTAATTATAAAAGGAGCCCTTTAAAAGAGGTGTTCTAATGGAACGTCTTATAGAAATTTAGAATACAGGTGGATAAAGGATGATTCAATTTAGTTTGTACTTTAGACTAATATAATCTAATATTAAAAACCATAAATATTTCTTTCTTATCCGGGTTTCTAATTTATCCGGGTTTCTTATATCGGGTCAACAGGAAAACCTCTTTTTAAAATTTGACATTCTAGGATTAAAATGAATTTTAAGAAATGGAAAATCTTTTTGAGAATGTTTTTATTTCAAAGAATGGAGAACTAATAGATTAAATTAATATTTGCAATAAAGCAAAATAGTATTTTTCTTCTATTTGAAAATAATTTAAATTGACAGGAAGGATTTTTAATGTAAAAACAATTTTTTACCGCCATTTTTTATTCTGTTTATTGCAATATAATCAACTTATTAAAAATCTTTCAAAATAAAACATACTTTTTCTGAAATTTTATTGAAGGAATCAAAAATTTTAAAATTTAATTTAATCTGATTTATTTATTTTTAAGTTTTTTAATATAATGAAATTCATTTTTTAACACAATGGTGGGTGTTTATTAAATGTGATCAAGAAAGGTGTTTTGAGACAACTGGATATTTATCTAATTTGTTATATGGGAAATTTAGCCGTAAAAATAATTGAATATAATGTGAACAGTTTTATATATAACTTTTAACTACATCAGGAATCTTAATAATTGAATTTTAGAAAAGAAAAAATTTTATTGAATTTTAGAAATTTTGACTTAAGTTTATTATAAATATCGATTTTGCCTTAAGTTTATTATAAATATCGTTCTTATTTTCTGATAATGTCGTGTATGGGCGTCCGTATTAATAAAAAAAAAAAACGTTTATAAATATATACAAAAAAAAAAAAATCTTTTAAAAAAAATATTAGTGTTTGTACTAATCTTTTCCATTTTTGATTAGTAAATATAGTTTTTACTTAATATCATCTAAATGGGTGAAATTAATACAGAATTTGAAAAGAATTTAAATGATCAACTTAAATTATTTTAATTAAAATTTAAAAAAAAAAAATAATTCTTGTAAAAATTCTTTATTCATTGAAATAATTTTTTTAAGACAATAATGTCCTTAATAAATCTTATTTATCTCTCCAATTAAAAAGCTTTTCTAATTAAATAATGTCTTAGTTTTATTGCATTTTTTTATTTTACAATTCAGAGCAAATTTTCGGTAAATGGTGTTTCTGTTAAAAAAAATTGTTGATTTAAATTCTTCAATTTAGTCCTTCTTCCAATAATTTTGAATATGAAGAGGATGGAATTTTAATTTTTCGAAATTTCATAAAATTAAATAAGTAGGTAACAGATGTAAAAAAAAACCCAGATTTTTAAAAAGATTTTTAAAAAAAAAAATTGCTAAAATTTCAAAACTAGTTTAAATTGACTGGAATTATTATTATTATTATTATTTTTTTTGCTTATGCGATCTTTGTTAATGTAACTTTTGGAACGCCCTATAGACACAGAAAACGCAATACCTAAGGTTTAAAATGAATGTTTAAAAATGAAAATCTTTCTTAAAGTTTTTATTTTATTTTTAATTTCAAATTAACTGATTAAATTTAATATTTGCAATAAGAAAAATACTTTGTTCTATTGCAAAACTAATTTAAATTGAATGGAATTATTATTTATTTATTTAAAAAAAAATTATTTTAGCGCCATTTTTATGGCGACAATATTTTTATTTTGCAATATAATTTTCTATATTTGAAAATCTTGAAAAAAAATAAAATATACTTTTCTAAAACTTTATTTGAGGAATATTAGCTGATTTAAGATATAATTAATCCGATTTGAAACAATTGTTATTTACTTTAAGTTAATCGCAGAAATTCATTTTTTAATACCGTTTTAGCTGTTTGTTTAAACTGATGATGTTTGATGTAATATTATTCTACGGAGGCAAATATTCGTAAAATAATAATTTATAATTGAAATTTTTTATAAATTTTTAAGTACTCAGTAATCTAAAAAATTGAAGAAAATATTCTCCGTAATCAAATGTTACAATCCGGATTTAAATTTACGATAGTTGTCGCTTTTATTTTCTGATAATGTTGTGTATGAACATCCGTATCGACAAAATTTTTTTTTTTATAAACATACAAAAAAATAAAAAAAATTTTTTAAAATATTCGTTTCTGATTATTTGTACTTTCATTTGAATTTATAACGATGTAAAAAAACGAAAAATTTTACATAATATTGGAAAAATGACATTCCTGCCAATAAATGTTTTAATACTGTTTATTATAAACAGACAAATTTTTTTAAAATATTATCTATATAAAAATAATATACAAGCAGTAAATATATTAAAATAATTGTCGGACTTAGTAATTTTTCATAATATATGATAATTTGTTTTTTTAAAATCCGCTTCGAGCAGATATAAGCGTTCAAGAGAAAATCATGGGAAATTTTTAGTTTAAAAGCAGTAAATAGACCTTGCTAAGAAGACGTAATAATAATAGTAACTAAATGGTAAAAGCACGTCAGGCTATATGATGGTTCCGTGTTGGATACAGGTTCGATTCCTGTCGGAGGACGCATATTTTCTTTGAAAAATTTTTCGGACATTCAAAAATAGAAATGTCGTTAATATTGTTTATTATAAACAGAGCATTTACTTAAATATTTTATCTATAAAAAGAATGTATAAACATTAAAATGTATTTAAAAATAATTGTATATTTTTGTCGATTTCATATAATTTAAACGTCATTTGTTTACATGTTTACATTCTCTTTTATATCTGCTCAAAATGCGGATAAAATGAATGTATAAACATAAAAAATGTCTTAAAAAATTAATTAAATTTTGTCCATTTATATAATATATAATGACGTCATATTTTACATTTGGATATAATTATAAATAAAAAAATATGAATGTATATTTCAAAAAATCATGGAAAATTAAGTTTAAAAACAGTAAAAAAGACTTTGTTGATTTTTTTTTTTCTGTGGCTCAAAAAAAAAATAATGTCAGACTTGAAACTGACTTCTTTAAGTTACAGGATACCAATAAGGTTCGATTAAATATCGGAGGAAAAAATTTTTTGAATGACAATTTCAAAAAAACATTCAGTCCAAAAAAATTTTGTTAATACTGTTTTTATATAAACAAAGCATTTATATAAATATTTTATCTATAAAAAGAACACTGAAGCAGAAAATATATTAAAAAAATTGTCGGACTTTGTCCATTGCGTAATTTGCAATTGTAACAATATTATAAAATGGTAAAAATTCTTAAAAAAAAACGGAGTGAAAAACAAGATCCAAAGACGGATCCTAATATTTTTTGATTTAATACAATGTTAGAAACAAATGTACTCTCTCACAAGTGGTTTTTGCATTTATCAAAAAATTTTTTCTACAAATAAGGATTCCAAATATATAATGAAATATGATGAGCTGCTTTCAATGGAAATTTTTTCCATGAATTCAAGCGTCCTTTGAGGCTGGCAAAAAAATCCCTCACCCTTGACACTATAAAAAATTTTGAATGCAGCCTTCTCTTTAATCCAATTTTAATCCTTCCCGCACTGAAACTCGCTATGGAAACACCCTTGCCAATTATTTGTTTCCATGATGACTATAATCTCCAACAAATCAATGTCAATCTTATTCACCAGATTTGATGAATAAAATCCTCTTCTGGTGTTTTTTATATTTTGATTCTCAAAATCAAATTTTCAAAAATCAGTGGTTAATGTTTTTATTCCGGAGACCCTATATATATATGATATATATATATATATATATATATATATATATATTATATATATATATATATATATATATAAAATATGGGAAATATATCAAATTAATAAAAATTCAAAATTCAATTTAAAAATTCTAAAAAGAAATATTTAAATTTCAATATTGAAGATTTTTTTTAAACACTTTTATTTACCAAATTGAACCTATAAATTTCTTAATTTTCGTAATATTCTTTTTATGTTCATAGAAAATTTTAATATTTGTGGGTTATTATCAGTTGAATTTACAAAAAATATTCAATTTCCACCATATTTGAACAATTTTTTGAAAAAATATATAAATGCCAATCAACCGGTTTATTGTACTCAAAAAAAAATAATATAAAATTTGAACTTTGGTAAAAAAATGACGTTTTCAATGGAAAAAATTTTTGATTGACTCTTAAATGTAGAAAAAAAACAACAAATTTTTACTTTTTGAAAAATAGAGAAAATTAATATTTTCGGTTGAACGGTTTACATTTAAAATTCAAATGAAAACTGGATTATAAAAAATAAAAACAGACTCAATGCCCATTTTACCGCTTTTAAATAGAGAAAAATTACATATTTCTCATATATATTTATTTATATATATATATATTTATATTTGCCCAGCCTTTCCATTGATCTATGGTAGATAAAAAAAAAATGCCGGTCCACTAAATGCATGATATTGGAAGGAAAATGACTTTTGCCCAAATAACCGTTGAATTTATGATGAAAAAGAAAAATTGGCCTCGTTCAAGCCAAAATATATTTAAAACGGTGATGTAGAAAAAATGACTATGCATAAGCCACATTTACTATTGCAGATATGGTGAGAAAAATGACATCAAGACTTAAAACCGGTCTGAACACTTGCATGATTTTCATATTTGCCATTGCCCATAAATGTCTTGGAAATCAAACATAAAAAATATAGTGTTCTATATAGCCACCTTGTTGAACTTTTTGAAAAGAAATGACATCAATGCCTCTGGAATTGGAATGGTGGTAATTGATGAAAAATGACTGAAAAAATCTTTTTATAAAGCCACCGGTTGAATTAAAAAGAAATATGATCAAAATATCCAGCTACCAATTAAGAAATGGATAAACACTTTATTTTTTAATCTAATTTGAAAACCATACATCAAATTTGAACATGCATCTACTAGGAATAGAACAGAAGGTTCAAATTACTTAGGAACGTATAGTTCAAAAAGACAAATTTATTTAATACACTTTATTATTTAAAAAAGACGCAATTAAAATTTTTCAGTAATTAAATATGTAGAAAATATTTTTAATTTATTTTTTCATTTCGAATAGAGCCATGATTGATATACATTTTTCAAAATAAAAATTGAAAACAAAATAAAAAATTTAAATTTAAGGTTTTCTTGATTTTTAAATAATTTAAATGAAAAGAATGGGTAGATATTTCTTTCGAAAACAAATAAAATTATAAAAAGAAAAAAATGTAAAAAAAATATTTTTACTAAACTAAAAAAAATAAAAATAAAAATTTAATTTAAATAATTTTGAAGTCTCTCTTTATAAAATCAATAACTTTATATGTTTAAATTTTTGAATAGAATAACACAAAACAAAGGTTGGTAATTTTGTTATAATAGGACAAATGGTATTCAAGAAGTCTTATATAATATATTAGATATATATATATCATTGAAAGGAAAATGAATAGCAACTGCAAAATTTTTTCTACCAACCGTCCCTTCGCGGTCAGATATGGACATCAAAACTCATTACGTAAATTTAATATTCGATATTTATTTTAAATATTATATATATATATATATATATATATATATATATATATAAAATATAGTATATATAGTTTTATATGGAGACGTTTATTGCCCTTATACACAGATATATATCAAAAAATATACATATAGTTGGAAAATACACAGCTGAGACGATTTATTTATATATGTTTGATGACTTTTGAAAATAAAATATATATATTTTATATATATATTATAGACTTTAATTTTCCATGACAATCATGAACTAATTTTATGATTATTTAAATTTAATCCGAAAAATTTTTTTAGTGATTCTAAATATTTTTTTAACGTATTGATGTGAATAATTAATTATAATCAAGAAATTCTATGAAAATATAAAACTTATTTAAAATATTCGTCATGAATAAAACTTAACCAACATTATAAAGAAGTAAAAGTTAAATGATTAAAAATAATTAAATTTATAAAATATATATTATTGTTATATATAGCTCGGTTTAACGTCAATAAATAATTCAAAAAAAAAATTCAATCGATTTAAATGATTAAAAACACTAATTTTTTGAATACTATTAAATATCAATGATCAATCCAATCATATAAAAACCGCGAATGATCACAAATGGCGGAAAAACATATTAAATTCAGAGGTCACGATAGAACAGGCGTGTATTGTTAGTTAATTTTTTTTCTTCCTAATTGACAAAATGCTCGAATACGAAGTAAAAAAAAAAAAAAACCTTTTTAATAAAGGCATGCGTTAAAACCCGATTTTTAAATATACTTACATCGAACTTTATATTTTCTTTTAACTTGTTCGAAAATACAATATAAATTATTCGGATAAGGCAGGATTGATGATGCTTATTTGATTATTTGCTTGGGGTTGTGGTTTATCAATGTGTAAATATATATGCATAATCGAAAATACACACACACACAAATACTTGCTCTTCAAATATCAATGCTGATTCTTTTTTTGAATTTGATAAATAGATCAAATAAAAAATGGCGCCCTGGTGCTTGGTCGCATTTATTTGAAAAAACTGACAATCGGCGGTGTAATTTGTAAAAAAATTGCTGATTCAAAATGGTCGGCTTAAAGTGATAGCATTGGCGTGTGTCAAAATGCAGGAGACGTCAATAGACAGTCCGGACAAAACCCGGGACGTTAGACATTTTAGAATCTTTCTAAAATTACAGTTATTTATGTTCAAATTGAAATCGAAATTTTTCTTGCATTAACAGGATGCAACTGAAGATTGGAAAAAGCGAGTTCAGAAGATTTGAATTTTAACTGTTACAATATGAAAGACAATTCTTTTTATATGGAAAAATTAAATCTTTTACGAAGTAAAATGTTTAGTAGGGATTTAACAATAATAAAACAAAGTTTTTCTTTTTGGACAATTTGGACTCAACAGACTGTCGAGTTATTCTATAATTCATTCAATATGCTTAATATAATATATATATATATAAATTTATACTGTTAGTGTGGCTTTGAAACGTTAAAAGAGTTGCAAATCGAAAAGTAAGACAGAACAAACATTTTCAGAGATGAAATTAAATTGGAATGAAAAAAATTGATATTTTTGTTATGGTCCGGTTCCTTGTACCACGGTGATAGTCCAAGGTAGAACCAATAAAGAAGAACTCGAACACAGGTATGGAATAACACAGATATATTACAAACAGGAATATATACAGAGAAGTAGAAAGTGTTAGTATGAACAATCAGGTTTAGTAGAGAGAACAATGTAGTCTCGACCAGTATCACTATTCCAATGTCTTGCAGTAATTGTCTGAACGCGACTCTCTTTCGGACTGCCTCTGACTCAACTCTTGACTCGACTTGAACTACTGACTACTTGAGACTACAGATATTCAGTCACCCCCCCCCCCCATTAGATTATGGGTGGCATAAAGGATATTTTTAACGTGGGATTCCGAGCCCGTGGGCTCGGCAAAAAATATGCCCATTGAACCCGTATAAACGGGTTCAGGGTCGGTTTACCTCCCGAAAGAGACTCCGCCCTTCGGCGTAGCCTCGTTCGGGTTCCTCCCCGCCCGAAGGCAGAGAGTTCAACCGATCAGTCGTTCAAGATTTGAGCGACTCGATCATAGTGTTAACTCCTTTCCTATCCTGAGGCGCAGTATTTAAAAAATCAAAAATAGTCCTTTTGAATTATTAAACAATTTGGGGTATTTACATGAAAAGAATCCGCCCTACAAGATTTCGGTTCCGTTGTAAAAGGCACAAGAGTATTTTCAGTTGATAATTGTTATTTTTAATAACCCTTGAATTCCTATTTTACATTTTGTTCAGTTACGTCCTGAGGTCTAATTATTTAAGTTTTTAAACAATTTTAAATCTGAAAAAGAAATGAAACATAAAGCCGGGTTTGTTTATTTTTAGGTCCAACTGTTTTTCTTCCCGATTTTTTTATAACTTGTGCCATGTTTCCTTAAATTTTTTTTAGATTATTCCAAAATATTAACAAATTGTTATTATAAAAATATAAAAATTGAGCATGAATAGGTACCAATAATTTAAAAAAGTTTTAATTATTGTAAAAAACGTTTTATACAGTTCCACAAAGAAAGAATATGTGACTAAATCTTTTATCATGAATCAAAAAACTTAAAAACCGTTAAAAGGTTTACCTAAAAAAAATGCAAATATTGTCAGAAAATTTTTTCTATACAATATAGAATTTTCAAATTTTTATTCAATTGATAACCCAAAAAATAATAATTTTTTTTGATTAATTATTTAAAAAATTAAAACAATATTTAATTATATCTCCCAAATATCAGATTGACATAATTATAATTATTGGTCTTAAATCTATGTTATTTATTAATAATTTTGATTCAAATTTTTATTAATTCAGAAATAATTTCTAATTTTATTGGTTGGTTCCAAATAATACATTTAGATTTTTGTTTGCTGTGAATTAAATTAAATATTAATCTCATTTTAAGGAAAACTTATTCCCAAGTGGTTTAAAGCAGTTCAAATTTTCGCTTCCTTATTTCTTTGGGGTTTGAAAATTTGTCCATTCCAGTTTTTTTTAACAAAATGAAAAAAAAAATTAAATTTTAAAATGAAAAAAAATTATTGAAAAATCTTCCGAAAAAAATTTTTGAAAAATTCTTTAAAGAAAATTTGAAAAAAAAATTTTTTTTTAAAATAATTATCTTAAAAATAAAAGAATATTTATCTAAAAAATATATTTATTATATATCTGAATAATCTTTTATCTGATAGAATATAAAAATATATATAGTATATATATATCTATCTTATCTATCTATCTTCTTTTAAATCCAAATATCCATCTATCTATCTCAGTCTATTTTTTCATGATTTGGAGAACTTTAGATTCTTTTCTTTATAGTATCTTAACTTGTTTAACATTCATCTGTTTCATATAAATCTATTTATCTATTTTATCTATTCTTTCATCATCTAAAAGATTTCTATCTATTTATTCTGTTCATATCTATCTATCTATCTATTTGAACATTACACATCTCAATTTCTACTATATCAATCTACAAAAAAAATTCAAATTTTTTTATAGACTATTTTATTTATTTATAAATATTATCTTCTATATATTTTTTCTGTTTTTTCGGGATTTATCTATTTTTATTTTTATCTATCTAAACTGAAAAATCTATTATCATATCATTTTAATTTTTTGTTTTGTCACACATGAATTGTTTTTCATTCATAATGGTTTCTAGTCTTATCTTTTTATCTAAACATTAATCTATGTTTGTTTTCAGAAGTTTTTTGAATATATTGTTGTTAATGCATTATTTCCTAAACAGTATTTGTTTGAAAATATTTAATTTTTTAAAGTTTATTTACTCATATTGTATGAAAGGTAAGCATTTTTTAAAATTGTAAATTAAATTTTCAGAAAAATTTTCGTTTGAATAACATTTAGATTTTAAAAAAATAAACTTTTTAATTAAACTATAGACAACATACAATTTTATCCAATAAAAAATAAATTTTATAATTATTTTTCATATAATAGATATTTTATGGTTTCAAAGATAATTTAAACAAAAAAAAAATTGAGCATTTAAATTCTAAATCATTTTTTTATTCCAAAAAAAACATTGCATAAATTTTGATTTTTTTAAAAAACAAAAAACATATCATAGGTTTTATATCTTTTCCAAGAGATAAATGCTTGAAAATTAAAAAGTGTTAACGATAGATATATACATGTGAAAGTTTTCATTACAAAAAATTTTTAAGAAAAAAGAAACAAATTATAAAAAAAAGTTAAATTTCAAACATTTTATTTAAATTAAAAAAGCCTTTATCATGGTTACCAAAAATCTTACCAAAGCATAATTAAAAAAAAAAATCACATAGGCATTAAAAAAAATTTCAAGAACAAAATTATAAAATAAAAATTCAAATTCCATAATAAGTTGAAATTATTTGTTTAATTTGCGTTATCAGAAACAAATTAGATATCATATATGTATCGGATGAAATTTTTATTTTTTTATATACTTCAAATGTATAGAAATTCCATTCCATTCATAATTTTTTAAATTTAATTTTGAATTAAAAACATATTAAAAAAATTTTTATTTTTTAGAATTGCTGCCTTTTCCTTACATCAAAGTGATAAATGAATGACCTATAAAAAAGATATTTTTAAAAAAAAAATGTAATTTAAATTAAATAAATGAGTATTAAACAAATATTTATATTTTTTTTCTCCTTCTGTCATTAATATATATATATATCTATAAGATGTTATTTCACACTATTGAAATTTGTGTTTGAATTTTTTGTGTTATAATGCCTTGGTATGTAGTATGTGTTTATAATATATATATATATATATATATATATATATATATATATATATTTATATAATATATATAAATATATATATATATAAATTATGAATAAAATATATATATCAGTGAATATATATATACATATATGAGTTATATATATTTTTTTAAAATTTATCAATGTTCCAATTTCCAAAGAAATTATAAATAACTTTAGTTTATATGTTTATTTGATTATATATGATTTTGTAAATCAAGAAAAAATAATTTTAAAAATCTTGGGTTAATTTGAGGTCAGAATATAGTTCAAATTGTTTAAATAAATTGATTAAACCTTAAAAAAAAAATTAATAAAGGTGTGTTTGTGTGTTGAGAATGTATAAAAGACACTTTTTTTTGTGTTATATATATAAATATATTAAAATGATGTATTATTTAAATATAAATATTTGAATATGACACTATTTCTTTAATAATTGAATATATATATATATATAAATATATATATATATATATATTTATATATATATATATGTGTTTGAATATATATATATTATATATAAATATGAAAATATATAAATATAAATTAATTTATTTAATATATAAATATATATATATTATTTTCTGTAAAATATATATATATATATATATATATATATATATATATATATAAAACAACAAATTTTCTATAATAAAAAAATTACTAAAAAAATGTCATTTTTTTTTTTAAAAAATAAAAAAATTTTATGTATATAATAATAAATATATATATATATATATATATATATATATATATATGAATATATATATATGTGATAGATAAATGATAGATATTAATTCTAATTATTAAATATATATGTGTGTGTGTGTATATGGTGTACACAAAAATTAAATATTTTTATTCAAATAAATGTGAGTATATATATATAGAATGTAATATAAATATATATGAATGCATATTTATATATAATGAACATAAAACTGTTATAAATATATATATATGAGAGTATAAATAAATAGGCATTTTTTTTACATATCAATGTCTTTGGTATAAAATATCTATCTATCTGTCACAATCTATATATCTATTATGTCTGTTTTTGTTTAAATATTCTAAAATCTATTTTTATATATATAAATATATCTATCTTTCTACATATATATGTGACATGAACAAGTAATATAAATGTAATAAACAATTTAACAGAAATAATTATATAAGTTTTAACTGATCAGTTTAGATGAATTTTGTTATTCTTATAATTTTTTATTTATATTAAATATAAAAAAATTGATTTTTATGTGTGCAATGAGAAAATTTAAATATATATTTATATATATATCAAAAATATGATTTTATTTATATATATATATTTTCTTTTGTAAATTTGTGTTTGATTAAATTTTTGTTATGTTTATATATATATGAATTTTTTTGAATATATATATATATATATATATATATATATATATATATATATATATATATATATATATATATATATATATATACATTAAATTTCAGCAAAATAAAATTTATATTTGAAAAAAATCACTAGTGCATGATACATAAAAACCGCCATTTTATGTTTGTGTAAACATGTGTGTATAAATATTATTTACTTGTAATGTGTATTATAGATTTGTCACCATTTATATATATATATAATATATATAGATATGATATAATATATATATATAAATTTGATTTATATGTGTGTATTCTGGTGTGTAACTGGAATATAAATATGATAAATCATATTGGATAATATATATATAATATATAGGATGCGTGTGTGTGTTAGATGAAAAATTTATATATATATATATATATATATATATATATGTGTATATATATATTTGTGACATGTATGTTTGTGTATATTTATATATATGTGTTTGTGTATATAAATGTATGTAGATATATATATATATATATATATATATATATATATATATATATATATATATATATATATATTTGGTTGGAAATATGTTAGCTCTATCTCTGATATTGAGCGCTTTCTAATAAGTACACACATATAATATATAAATAATTATACATATATATATTTATTTATATTTATATACACAGCACACACATATATATATATATATATATATATATATATATATATATATATATATATATATATATATATATATATATATATATATATATATATATATACAATATAAAATATATATAATGGAAAATATATATTTAATAAAATAATATTCAAATATTGACATATTTTTGTATAAAGAAAGAAGAATATATATTATCAATTTTATATATATATATATATATATATATATATATATATATATATATATATATATATATATATATATATATATGTAACGTATATTAATGTGCATATATATATATATATTTATATATATTTATATATATATATATATATATATATATATATATATAAATATAAATCTATATATATATAAACACGAATATATATATATATATAAATATATATATATATATATAAATATATATATATATATGCATAAATTATTAAAATATATAATTATTATATACAAATTAATTTAAAAATATATATAAATAACAATATATATTTATATATATATATTATTTTTATATATAAAATGTTATCGTTAAATATATAAATATATATTTGTGTGTTATATATATATATATTTGAATATATATATATATATATATATATATATATATATATATATATATATATATATATATATATATAAAATGATTTATATTATTAAAAAAAAAAAATTTATATTAATAATTATATATTAAAAAAGCTTTTAGAAAGAAATGTGTGTTTTGAAAGACGTTGACCATAAAATAGTTAAGAAAGATCTTAAAAATAGACATAAAATATAATTTTTTATAAGGCATAAACATGGTTTTTATAATACAAATGAAAATTGCATTTTAAGGGGATTTTCAGATCAGCTAAATTTAATTGTTGAATTAATAATAAGAAAAAATATAATAAAAAAAAATAAACTGTAAACACTGGAATATTATGCATACAAAATTCTTTAAGAAACAAAAAATTCCAATAATTATATTGAAATAATCTATAAAACAATGCATATATTGGAGTTTTTTTGAAAAATTTTTTCATCCATTTAATGCATAAATTTTAGACCAAAAATAAAATTTCAAACATTCAAATTTTCGCATTTTTTATTCTCAAAATAAATAAACAATCTGTTTTTAATTTGTCAGTCTATTTAGGTAAAAAATTCAAATTCGGAATTAACGACATATATATTTTTAGAATTCATAATATAAATTTGAATATATGTCATTATGTGTGAATTGTGTGTTCTATGAAAATTTAAAACATAATCCTTGAAATATATATTCATATGTATATATATATATATATATATATATATATACTTTTATAATATTATATATATATGTGTGTGTGTAGCCATATCGGTACAGATGTATGGACATAAATATGTATATATATATATTTTCAATATATTATAAAAATATCAATATATATATATATATACATAGATATAGATATTAACACATTTTTATATATTTATATATTATTTATATATATATAACAATATTTATTTAAATTTTCTGTTTAAATATTTGTTCATATAAAATCTTGTTTCCTGAAGACTATGGAAATTTACAATAATTGTCAAATCTTCCGACAGGAATCGAAAATTTGCAGAACTGAAGAAAATTTGAATGTTGGTTCTCTTTTTCCATGAGGAGAGTTTCTTGTTATATGCTCAATATGTATATATATATATATATATATATATATATATGGTATATATATATATATATATATATATATTATATATAAATCTTTCATTATTTATATGCTTTGTTGTGTTTAAGTTTTGTAAATGTGTATAAATTTGTTTGTATATTTTTTCTTTTATATAGACTATGATGTTTAAAAAAATAAAAACCACAATGAATATTAAATATGCATCTTAGGATATATATATATAAATATATATATATATTGTCGTTCATATATAATTGTGTGACAATGTTATTAAACATATGACAATATGATAAAAAATTATTATTTCAAAATTTTTTATAAATAAATGCCTTTTAACAAAATTCTCTGTTTATATTTAACACAACAAATGATATTTATATATATATAAACTATAATATAACAATTCAGCATTTTAAATGTTAGAAAAATCATAAATATTTTAAAAATTAATTTAAAATATATATATATATATATATATATATATTTAAATATATATATATATGTGTTGTGTAAAATGAAGTATATTAAAAAATTTTTCCATTTTCAGACTAAATTCAAAAATAAAATATAAATTGTGCAATGTGTTGTATTTAAATAAAGAAAGGAATTATATATATATATATATAAAATAATGAAATTTTAAATAAGAATAATTATATAAAAGATTTTTTATGTTTATACATTTTTTTTTTATTATGAAAAATAAAAACAATTTCTGTTTAATAGTAACGCCATATATTAATGACATTTACCGGCCTAAATAATTCATAACAATTATAGATTTTTTATAATAAGAAATGATTTTCAATAGAAATTGAACATTGATTTATTTTTATATATTATTTATATGTTTGGTTATAATTAAAATTTATTATATTATAAATAAATGAACCAACAAATATAAGATAAACACAATACACACACACAAAATCTTCAACATATATATATATATCTTTATATCTATCTAAATATTCATATATATATATGTATATATATGTATATAATTTATATATATGTGTTTTTCGAATGTGTGTTGTATGTGTGTGTGCAGCACAAACTTTTATTTTTTTAAATAAATAACAAATTTTATATTAAGTCTTTGATATTAGACAAACAGATTTAAAATCTAATTCTGCTCTTGAAAATATATATATATATATATATATATATATATATATATATATATATATATATATATATATATATATTTTTTATTTATAAATGTAAAAAAAAGGAATCTTTGACTAGACATTAAGGGGTTCAAGAAATTTTTATAGCAAGATCATGATAATTGTGATATCAGAAAATCGAAAAATTATTTGAGAAGGGAAGTCCCAATTAATCAATTATTCAAAATGGAGATGTCAATTGACATTATAAATTTATTGAAATATATATATATATATATGGATAAGAGATATGTGTGTTTGAGAGAATAATTGAGCGAGAGAAAAGATAAAAATATTCAAGTTTATCAATTAGCAATGAAAAACATTAGATATGTGTTTGGTATTATTTATTTTTCTAAAATATGAAAAAAGGATTAAAGCAAAATTTTAACATGTGCCTTTGATTTTTTTTTTTAATCAGGTTTTTGTTTTTTTCCCTTTTTAATTCATTAATGTCACAGTATAGATTTTCTGTTTTTTGGTTAAAATGAGAGACGAATTAGTATTTAATTTTAAAAACTTTGTTTTAGCCAAAAAAACATTTCATCTCACCATCTCAAAGTTAAAAAATGAAATGATACAGTATGTAATTTATACATAAATATAGCAATATATAAAATATATATATATAATATCTATAGATTTTTAGGAAAAAAAATGTATTTTCAAGATTTAAATTTAAATGATTTTTAATATAATATATATATATATATATATATATATATATAATATGGGAATAAAATATATAAACATTTATATGTATAATTATATATATTTTTTTTTATGTAAATTCAAATAAATATATAAATATATATATATTATAAATATATATATAATAAGAAATTAAATCTACATATAAATAATAATTTATTTTATTCCATTTGAAAGTAAAAAATAACATATATATATATATATATATATATATATTTTTTATATATATATATATAGATGAAAGAAAAATTTTGATTAATATCATCCATAATAATGATAATTTGAATTTTGATTGAGTCGTAAATAAACAATTCATATTTAGACAAATTTAATTATAAGGAAAAAGATTGTTATAAAAAAATATATATATATTTATATAAATATATATATGCAAAATATATATAGACATATATATATTATATATATAAATATATCGAATATTATATATAGATATATATATATATATAAATATAAATATATATATTAATGTTATTGATATCCAACCATCACGCATATATATACATTTATTGGAATATATGTAATTCCTCAAAAAACAATATATATATATTTATATATATATAAGATATATATTTAGCAAATAATATTGGAAGCATATATATATATATACATATATATATATATATATATATTCACATATTAAATATATATATATTTTTTATATATAAATAACAATATACTAATATTACATGGGATATATTTGTATTAAATAAATTTAAATAAAATAAATTTTTCAGTATATATATAAAATTTGTTATAGAATATAAGAATGCCTTGATTTTAATTGAAGACACAAATTATTGTAAAAAATTTTTTGGGGGATAAAAAAATATATATATTTCAAAATATAAATTTATTATATAGATATAATATATATATATAGATTCTTTGTTATAACTTTATATGTATAGTTTATTTAATTAAATACAAAATTTTCATGAAATTTTTATAAATACGCGACATCTTTTATTTAAATATACTTGTATATATTTTTGTTTTAAATAACGACTTTATCAAATATAATATATAAAAAAAATTAGTATATCCAACTTTCAGAATTATATATATATATATATATAAATATATATATATATATTCTATATATAATGGTGATAAATGGATCTGTTTTTTTAAGGAAATATATATATATATATTATATATATATATATTTATATATATATATATATTAATGAATATATACACACAATTAAGGACTTTATATATATATATTATATATACAAGGTGTCCATAAAGTTCGTGTGCACTTTAAAAAATTTATAACTTTATTTGTATTTGCGATAGAAATAATTTGTAAAAAAGGATTAGAAAGAAGTAAATCTATATTTTTTAAGGTTTTATTGAAATTTTATTTAAGTTTCCACATGTCCTCCATCATTAGCAATACAAAGGGTAATACGATTTTGCAGTTCACGGAAAACATTTGCCAACTGATTTACAGTAATGCCTGAAATCACATTAGTTATTTTAGCTATACTTAAAACTAGGTACATTAAACTTTATAACATTTTTTACAGATTATTTCTATCGCAAATACAAATAAAGTTATACATTTTTTAAAGTGCACACGAACTTTATGGACACATTTTCACCTACAATTTTTTTTTTTAAAAGGTACAAAGAGATGAGAGAAGTTGTTTTTTTACATAAAGTTTTGATGAACATTATATTTGGAGGTAAAGTGGGAAGGGGAGAGAAGGGGAACTGACACCTAACCTTACATCTTAATGGTGACATTACCAAGTTTAACGGTAATCCACAGAAATTAATGAAAAAACTAATATATATATAAAATATATAGATAACTGATTGAGATGAAAAAAAGATAATTCAGAATTATTGGTGTATTAAATTTTCCATATATCAGAACTAAAAAAGCGTTTCAAAGATTTGGAGGTAATTTGAATATATGTGTGTATACACATGCGTCCACAAATTAAGAACATCTCTACCTGTACAGCCATCTATACAAACATATATAGATACCTACATACATTCATTGCATACATAAAATTTTAGCCAACATGTATCTACATATAACCCTATGTTAGGAAAAAAATATTTTCAATGAGGGTAATAGAAGGGTTAAGTTAAATAATATTTAAAAATTTTAAAAATGAGCCTTATGATAAACATTTAATTAAAGAGAATTATAAGATAAAATGAAAATGTAATAAAAATTATTCTAAAGTATGAATGTATAACCATTAATTATCTGTATATATATATTCCAAGGTCACTTCTTCAATCAATCCCATAATCTAACATATATAAGGTAATTTACACGATTTAACACTACTTATTAAATTCATATATTAATGTATGTACCATATATTAAATATTAGAAAAGTTTTATGATAATAGTAAAATCTGATTACTTAAGATTGGATATACTGAATGGTTCATTATAATAAATATATAAGAATTATATATTTTAAGCATTTCACCCCAAGGAAGGTGGGAAGCCACTAGCACTCAAGGGGTTACAGAGAGTTGGGCTGTAAACAAACAAATAAGAGTGATAGAGGAAAGGATGAAGAGAAGGATAGGAGACGTCAATTGACATTACATTTGAATAGTTGGAATTTATAGCTATCAGGTAAAATAAGAAAATGGGGAGGGTGTTCCACAGGTTAGAAGTGCGAGACATGAAGCTATTGGAGTAGAAGAGATGGCTACATTTAACAGTTTTGACAGTGAAAGCAGTATGAGCGAGATGCCAGCCTAGTTGAACAGCTTATGCATCGAAAGTTAAGGAGAATCATATAAACTTCATAAATAAATGTTATTACATCATATTTAATTATATTAACGATTATCTAATTGTTTATTATTATATCATAAACGATTGTAGTATAAATTTAATGCCTATATACTGGAAAATAAAGGATAATTCAATAGAGAAACTTAAAGATGTTAAAAAGAAAGAATCTTAAGGAATATTAGGACAAAGGAAGGAAAAGAAGGGGAAATTTTAGTGGGGATATTATTGACAGTCACCAAGAATAAATAGTACTTAGTGATAGGGAGGGATATTTATATGGATGGAAGCAAATGGGAACTTGGCAAGTGTATATAAAGAGGGAGGAGAAGTTGGATGTGCTGTGTAATAGATAATTGAAAAGCAGTTCATTTACTTATTAAGGGATAATGGTTAAATCAAGTTTTCAAGTTTAGTTGGGACTGAGGGGAGCAGAAATTTAGGTGAATGTCCACCAATGATAAACAGATGGTAAGTCTAGGTTCTTTAAATCTAATTTGTGACATCGTCTAGAAATTAATCAAGGAAAGAAAATTAAATTTATATAATATATATATATATATATATATATATATATATATATATATATATAAATAAAAAGAAAAAACAGTAAGATATATAATCCGGTGTTCTTATAGATATTTTTATTTTTACAAAATAGTGCTCAATGTAAATTTACAAGCATTAATATTATAATTAAATTAAAAGCATTTTTTCCATTTCATCCTCAATTGAAAAAAATTCGCTTGAGGATGAATTTAATTTCATGTATTTTAAATTAAATTAAAAAATTAATTTTCGGGGTTTAGCTTCTATTTTTTGAAACATGATTAAAAATTTGGGTTGAAAAAACATTAAAATCAATTTAATTTATAAAATATATATATATATATATATATATGTGTGTGTGTGTGTGTCTATAATTGAAATTGTATCTGTAACTATACCTTCTTCAATCTCTCTTCCATCTAAACCTCTGATGTTTTCTCTCTCTTTAATTCCCAACAAACCAGTCCCTCTACAAACTGACACCATAAATGGTTTGAAAAATCTGGCAAATTTTAAATTTTAAAATTTTAGGTGAAAATTATCATTAACCAATGGTATCTTAATTCCAATTATAAGAAAAATTTTGCTCTGTTTAATTAAAAATAAACATTGAGCACTCTTTGTGCAATCAGTTTTAACATTTAATATTTCAAATTTATATTTTGCTAATAGGACTTATAAAATGGATTATATCTAATTACTACCTGTGTATAATATATATATATATATATATATTTACACACACACACACACAAACACACACAGATATATACAACTTAATCCATTGCCAGTCTTCAATGAGCCCTTGAAAGTTAAACTTGATGAATTTTAACCAAATTTGTTTAAAACCAAACTATTAAACTACAAAAAACACATAGGGGAATATATTATTAAAGTTTTAATTACCTGTGCTTTACTTGGGTGGGGTGCTCCTTGAAATTCTATGGTTCCATATGCATCAGTTGGCTTGACCTCGGTGTGAATTTCCGGGTGCCACCGTTCTTCTCAGGTAATCAGCACTGATTTTGAATCAGTGTCCCATATCTTCTTCTTCACGCCCACAGCAGCATCTGTAAGATGAAAATAGAAATAACTAATAAATATGACAATGATAATTCCATCTTCACGCTACACATCGAGCTAATCTGGTGGTAAGGAAATTTCGTTTGCAGATTTTGGAACATTAAAGATATTTAGAAACTGCAAAGCTTTCCTTCCAACCAAATATAAAGAGGATGACCAAAGTATTAAAGTAATACTTCAAGATAAGAGATTTATATTAAAATATCTCTTTTTTGTTATTAAAATTTAAATATTGACTATAGCCAAATCAAGACAAGATGTTTCAGACATAGGTAACAATCAATCTTTTTAATTCCTATTTTCATCTGATGATTGGAGCATTGCAGATCAAAGTAAATGTATGAATAAATTTATGTATGAATATACAGCTTGATTTTTTTTTTTAATCATTTCACCCCAAGCTAGGCAATAATGTCACTAGGATGCAGAGTGTTACAGCAAGTAAAAAGACTTTAGTAAGAAGTGATGAAAAGACAATAAGGAACAGGATTTAAAAAAAGACAGAAGATGGTAATTTGACATTGAATTTAAATTTTTGAAGATTCTAGGCAACAGGATACAAGAAATCCAAAGTTCCACAGGTAATAAGTGTGAGAAAATAATATTAAAATAGAAGAAACGGTTGCATCTAGCTAGTATAACCTAGTTGCTAATCTAGTAGCATAGCTTAAATTCATGCAATCGTGACAACAAAGGAAAAAGCTCATCGGAACAACTGCCATGAAAATATTTGAAAAGAAGACACAAGGAAGGCATGTCACATTGGTGAGAAAGTGAATGAAGTCGAGATGCCAGGTCAGAATCAATTATACAGTTTCTTTAAATGAAATTACAAAAGTGTACAACTGGAAATATTCCTGCAACCTAGCCAGAGATAATGACAACCAAAAATTTGTGATAAAACTATAAAGCCAAGGAATTTAGTTTGAATGAAACAAAATCTAGCCACATACTACTAAATTTTTTATCTCAAAGTTAATTAAACTTTATTTAATAGTATCTTTATATAATAACCCTCTTTAATCAGAAATCTATGTCTTAATTCAATATATAACTGATTAAGTTTGTTCAAAAAAATATTTTTAGTCAAAACTTGTAAAATTCATCTGTTAAGAGAAGGATATTTTTAAAAAATTGTTTAAGAGAATTATTTAATCTGCTATTGAAAAAAATGATCAAAGCAAACATAGGAGTAAAGGTAAAGACAATGGCTAACTATAAGCTAAAAACACTGTCAACATATAGTTGGTTCAAATGCAATGTTGCAACAATATTGATTTCTTTTTCCTTAACATATTTAAATAATAAAAGTTATTTTCAAAAAACAATAAGTTCTTTCTTTTCTAAGCTTTATTATTTATTATCAAAAATATGTAATTAATTTTGAAGCAATAGTCATAGCTAAGAGCAAAGTGTGTACAACACATTGGGGAGAGCAAGGGGTAATATATATGACAATAGACATGAATATCAATTGGGTTTCAAATTTCTTGAGAATTACTGAATTTAAATTTGTGGACATCTATGAAATCTGCTAATGTTTAGAATTTCTTAAATTGTAGGATTACAATGTTTTTATGAATGCTCGTAGAAAGTATGTAATTGTTTCAGGTTTTTTTTAAACAACTGCAGTGTTATTTCACAAAGTCCTACATCTATTTGCACACTGAATATTTAAAGACTTTTGTAGATTAAAATGTAATTACAGATTTAAATAACAAAAAAAAGAAAAAAGACTGCATCATAACTTGCAGATTTCATACTGCTTCTTCAGTGTATTCTCCCTTGTAAAAAAGGTTACATTGACGATGTTGCAGTGCTTTACTTATATGGAAAGGCATTTCCATAACACTTATAGAGGAGCTGCATATTGTCATGATTTGGGGCGGCAACATTTAAATAACAATAACCAAATGATAGCATTATTAAAATATAATGTATGTTTTCCTTTCATCTTCAAAATTTTCTGATTGCTCAAAATTGTCTATGGTACAAAAGTTTTTTAACATCTAAAAAACCTAAGATAATTTCATTTAAATTATTTTTATATCTATGAGATGTTTATATATATATATGGACACCATTTCGGTCATAATAAAAATCAGCATGTATCTATTTATTTATTTATTTATTTTTAGAAATAGAACTTATAAAATTCACCTTTCAATTACTGTATTTTGACAGTAAATAGTTAACTTTAAAGTAAAAAATATCTTTTAAAATTAAACATTTTTATTTTAACCATTTAGATAATTTTTAAAATTTTCATTTCTAATTAATTTTTTAGCAATGTGAAATGGTGAATGTACACTTAAACATGAGGGAGTACTGGAGGTTTTTTGGACTGAATTGTGAAGTCACAACCAACATATCAAGAATCTTTCTATAAAAACATGGATTAAAAAAAATTTAAAAGTTCTAATGTAGTGTAGTGAATTGTCTAAATATATGTTGCGTTATGTATATTTCAATTTATTTAATAATGTTGTTATAATGCATCATACTTATTTTTTACACACATAATAGTTGGAATATAATATACAAGAGTTTGTTTATGTGGGTTGATATAAGAATGTATGAAAGACAAATAATACTGAATTTATTATTTAAAATGGCTGTAAAACAGAAAATGTCCTTGTCTAATTTTAATGAAATTTGACACTGCATTTGGCAGGAGTTCAAGGTACAATATTGTTCCTAAATTAATTGGACTTATTGTTTAAGCTGTATCTCAGGAACACACGTACATACAAGATTAGAGTTTTAGTATTATATAGAAGTATAACAGACCAATATAGTTATTTTAAGAATTTCAGTGCATATAATGGAACAAATATAACAAGCCATTTTTATTACAAGTCAATTCTGAACTAAAGTATATAGAATGGATAACATTAAGAGATTAAATTAAGTTGGAAGAATTAACTGACATGAGAAAAACTAATGTGAATATATTAGTATCTTATGGTAATTTCTCATCTCATAAATTCAGACAAAGCATATTACTTTTTTGTTTTTTTTACTTAGTAAATTCCACAATTTATATATACTGTTTAAGGACTTATCGTATATACTCAAATATAGGGAGAGTTTTTATGATTAGACATTTTTTTATGCAAAAGTTAGGGGTTTGTATTATACAAAGGTCATTTTTTTTTGAGTGGTTAAAAAAGTAAAGTATCTAAATCTTTGTATCAGATATTCTACAATAACTGTTTTCTTTCTTACCATTTTGGGATAGCTTTGTAAAAAAAAGAATGAAAACCATTTATTTGCTATGAAATATGTCCAGGCTGAGGCCCAGTACAGCAATATTTGATTACGGTAGACCTGCTATAGTATTACTCAGAAGCTGGGGTCACATTACATAAAAAAAAAAAAAAAAAAAAAAAACTATGATAAAGAAGTTGATGAAAGTGATGTTTTGGTTTGATCTGTTTTATGACTAACCATTAAGGATTCTGAGGATATTGTGGCTTTAAACATGTGAGCAACAAAATATTAATAGAAAAATGTAAACAAAAAAGGAAACTATCAGGAAGAGAGAGTTGAGGTTTCTAGGGCATATAATGAGGATGGAAGGCTTGGAAAATCTGATACTCACAGGACAGGTTGAAGGCAAGAGAGACAGAGGACTTGGTGAGCTTGATAAATGGATGGTAGAATAGGGTTTAGGAGAAATAGAAAGACAAAATTTATTAAGAGCTACAAAGGACAGGAAGTTGTGGAGAGCCATGATCACCTACATCTTAAGGGGGAGATGACAAAGAACCATTTTCATTTTATTAAATGCAAAATTGTATGAAAGTGTAAAAAAAAAAAAATGAGGGAGGTTCAGTTAAGGAAAAAGTCTTTTTAGTTTTTTTTTTTTTTTTACTTGTACAAACCTGTAATTAGGAAAGCAATGACAAGGTGAAAATTTTCTTTATATAATGTGTTTTGTCCTTTAGGACGTCAGACTAAAAGTGAGGTTTATATTGATGTAACTATACATAGTGCCTATATGTAGTTACATCTCAAACTAATAGACAAAGAGTATAGCAAATAGATGGACACTTTGGGAGGGGAGCAGAGGATTTTACACTGGTGGTGCAGTAAGCATATTCTTGACCCTCAACTAAAATTAAAAAAAAAGGCAAAGAGCAAAAAACCATGAAATGCAAAAAGATAGGGTGCATGGCTGTGAGCAATAGCAATAGCCTGAGAAGTAAATTACACATTGTGGACATCAAAAATCAAGTATGTAAAAAATTCAACTATTTGGGCAAAGCATTAAGAGACAAAAAAAAAAAAAAAAGTGAATCAGAAATCCAGGACGAACATAGGAAGAGTGAAATATATATTTTTTAATCCTTAATTTTTTTTTGAAAACTACTATGAGAAATACAGAAATGAGTACTGGACTATTATTTAATGTCTTTTCTATATGGCAAAAAAAAAAAAAAAAAAAAAAAAGGGACAATTATCACAGAGGGAAAAAAGATTAATGAAATTTAACCAGAATGACCAACAAATAGTAGAGAGGATAGGAACAGAAACATAATCCTGGTATGAAACATGATTTTTAAATTTATAATTCTAATTGTTTTTAATTTATATGCTTTAGATGGAATTTAGAAAAGAAAAGAAATTTATGCATCCACTACTGGATTATAGTAAAAATGCAGTTAGTATCTATTCTAAGGATCTGTTTTGTACAATAATAATCTTACATAATTATTAAATAAACTGAAGGGCCTCTGATAAATTCCAACCTTTATAATATAGAGGAGACAGAAAGAAAAATAAAGAAGCAACATTTTATAAAATGCTTAATGATCATTATCCATACATATTCATCATCATATATATATATATATATATATATATATATATATATATTTTTTTTTTAAAAAAAATATTTTACAAAATGACATGGAAATTTCCAGATATAAAATATTTTTTAAATAAAATGTTATAATATTATGCTCTATGTTGTATCAAGCCCTTTAAAAAAAAAAAAAAAAATGCTAAAGAACTGTGGATTCTAAACCTGACTGTTCTTCCTTTTTATTTATATGTATATATATATATATATATATATATATATATATATACATACACAAAGAGGTGAAGAAAAAGTTGACAAACAGGATAGGGATCATTTATTAAAAGTATAATTACACAAAAATTTTATATACTTTTATAGTTATTTAATCGTTATACCTGCAAGGTTCAAAATGTTCAACACCTTAAAAACACATTTCAATTCTGTACCTACAAGATTCATTAACACGTCGCAGAGTTTCCTCTGTCATTTTACTGCATTCATATTTAAAATTTTAAGTTCCTTAATATTTCTTGGGCATATCTGATAAACAACCATTTCAAACAGCCCACAAAAAAAAAAAAAAAAATCCAAGGGTGTGAGGTCTGGTGACCTTTGGTGACCACTCAACAGGACCTATCAAAACAATTTAGACATTTTATAACATGATTAATTAATTCAACCTCTATGGTGCATGACTTTGCACCACTTTGTATATTACACATATGCATGCAAGAGAAAAAAAAATAATGAAGAAAATAAATTTAGAGAGAAAAAAAAAAAAAATCAAATCAAGGACCTTGCTGAAAAAAAAAAACAGTGCAGGATCAATAACAAAAAAAATACAACAATTTGACTCAAATAGGAAGGATGTTGCTAAATAATTGAAATTGCACTGAATTCATTTTGATCTAATATGTAGAGAGGATGACAAGAAATAAAAGTGTCAGGCTCTATTTTCACAGGCTTCTATCTTAAAAAAACTTGGTCAACTATGATTTTCTATCATTTTTAATTGAATGAATAGCTGCACAAATTTTTTTTTTGGGGGGGGGAAGAGGAATTGATTGATTTGGATTGTGTGCATCTTTAAAAAAGAAAAAAAATTACCCCTTAAACTAATATCTTATCTTTAAACATTGTTTAATTGTCATGAAACAGACAAATTGATGAACTGATACTTTTAGCCTAAACAGAAGTCCCTTATAGCATATTCTGTCAAAATCCAAGTAAAATACAAGTGCGGTAGAGATAAATGTAAACAAACCTGAATTGGAGTCGGAAAAGAAAGATAGCAGATATTCATTTTCTGAAATTAAAAAAAAAAAAAAAAAAAAGGAAATTATTGAGGTTCTATTTTTTTTCATATTTATCAGATTAGAACATTAAACATTTATTATTTATTTCTCAACTGTATTTTTATTTAAATTTACATTATAAGTAAAAATTCCTTCATAATCATTAATGATGAGATGAGTCAAACAACTAAATCTGTTCATAAGAGTTTCAATCAGAATAAATGAATCTGAACAATGATAGTATAAGGTATTTATTAGACAATAAACTTGTCTTACCTCTTTTCTGTTAATTTAACATGACCAGGATATATGAGCTGCAAAAAAAAAAAAAGAGAAAAGTTTAATCATAATAGAAGATGTAATAAAAAAAATAAAAAAAAAACTGATTTTTTTTTTTTTTTTAAAAATAAAACTAGGCAGCAAATTATTTGCTAAAATCCCTAATTGGAATTTTACAAGTTGGATTGTAAAAAACAAAGATTTGAATCATACAAATCACTAAAATTAAGATAAAATACTAAAAAAAAATAAAAAAAATAAATAAACGATTAAAAACAAGTAAAAAGTTGTCTATATTTCTGAGATGAGGTATTGTAACTATTCATATTGTTTGGATTATTTGTCCACATCTGTCATATTTACAATGTTTCATCAGTTGTATGTTTTTGGCCTTCAGACGAAATTCCAACATATATCCCATGAAGAAGGCCAAAGTGTACAACAGCTGAAACATTGTAACATTTATCACAGATCTATGCGACTTCATTATTTGATCAAAGGCAGACATTATATATCTTCATGACCTTGACCTTTTTTTCATTGCATTGTCCTACTCCCCTTCTATTTACTATCAGTCAGTTATGTGCCATGTGTGATACATGCTTAGGCATTCATGCATCTTTAGATACATGACTGATGAGGCAGATTTTTTCCTGCAGTAGGTTGCCATTTCTTTCTGCAGTAGACCAGTTGCCATCCAAGGCTATAGAACCTGGTCTATCCTGCTATTAACCCATAGCTGGAGGGAGAAGAAGAGGATTCATACCTTTCCCAAGGGTATTAGCACGCTAAGTGAATGTAATGGATTTGACTGGAATTTGAACTTGCTCTCTGATTCCTCAATCAAGCCACTATCCATTACTCCACCGTGCTCCTCCTTTTTTGATCATTACTATTCATTTTTCATTAGTGATTACTTTCATCATAATTGTAGAGTGACTGCCTTGTGAAAGGTTTGATAAAAACTATTAAAAATTAAGATGGAAAAAGTAATAGCTGGACATTTATAATAATAAAATGTGCTTATAAAATCAAATGTATATAAATTGCATTTACTTTGTTTAAAAAGTGTTCAGTATTTTTCTTAACTATCCAATTGTTTTATTGAATAAATTATCACCATGTATTTTGTCTTTAACTCTTCAGTCAGTTATCTTTTAATGATATTTTAAAAAGTTCCTTTCTGGTTCTAATGAAGAGTGGAAAAATATTTGAAAGTTGATTTTTAAATGTTGGAAGTTTGTTGAGATATATATATATATATATATATATATATATATATATATATATAGAAGAGATGTTTAGGTTGTGATTGGTATGTTTTTCTCATTAGTGAAATATATTCCATACAGATTTCTTACTGGTGTAATATGGTGTCATCAGGACTTGAGATTGACATCATCCTGGGGGGTGATAGAACGTTAGTTTTAAATGACTGGGTAGGCATTGTATTTTAGGATGAAGCCAGTAGAATGCAACATTTTTAAAATTAAAATGCCATTATACTTATTCTAAAAGCAACTATTCTTCTCAAAAAATAAAAGAAAAAAAATGATTTCTTGCCAATAGTTTGACTGTTTTTCATAAATGGAACACACACACACAATAAGTAAAAACATTTTTTTTTTTTTGTTTTATAAAAATTACAGTAAAATTTAATTGTACTATATTTATTTGCTAAAAATTTGTTTATTCATTTTTAAAATGTTAATTTTTTGAAAATTTTATTTCTTAAACATTTTAATGATGTTTTTTATTATTTTACTAACAACTACAAATGATAACAGTTAAAAAGATGGATTTTTATTTCAGGACAGTTTAATTTTGGGGCTGTTTGGAGATGATAGTAAAAAAAAAAAAAGTCTAGATCCTGGGCACTACAATGATGACCCATGATTGACCATGTGTATTGATTACATAAGTTTGGGTGATAAAATGATTTCATCAGATGAATAATATTTAGATTGTGCTTAACATTCCAAGATTGCCATTTTTTTTTTTTTTTTTTTTTTGTCTTCAATAGATAGGTTCTTAAAAATTGTAAGAAGACAGAATATATAATTGTCAGCAAAATCAGTCGAACATGTAAATTAAAATTGGGAATGCCAAAATCAATCCAAGTGTTTTAACTGGAGGTGCATTGGGATAGCGAAATATGCCTTCAAAAAGCTAAGCAAAGTATTAAGAAACAGGAAAATCTCGTTAGAAACAAAAAAAACAAAAAAAAAAAAATATATATCAGTCCTCCTATATGCCAGTGAATGTTGAACAATCTCCTCACAGATGAAAAAAAAAGTTGAGGCAATAGGAAATATGGTTCTACAGAAGGATACTGGGTGTACCATGGAAACATATGAGCAACAATGAAGTTTTAGAGGAAATGGAAACAAAAAGAACATTTATATTTATTGGAAAGAGATAGTTGAAATTTCTAGCTGCCCGTAATGAGGAAAAAAGGGCATGGAAGATTTGACACTCACATGACATTGAAGGTAAGAGAGACATGAAAATAGTGCATAACTTACCTAACAAGCTTGTGTAAAGGAATGACAGAACAGGAATTAGAAGAGATAAGATGACGACTATAGGTTTTGATGAAATTAGAGTTGAGATTTTTTCTTCTTCATTATTTGTAAAAATGGCAACAGATATGCCAAACATTATTTATACAATTTATATTTGGACTTTTGTCCTCATCTTTTGTTGTCATCACAATGCTTCAACTATTGTGCCTTCTAGCCTTCATCAGGTGTTTAAATCAATCTGAAACACCTGCTGAAGGCCTATCCTCTTGAAATTCAAACAGAAATTTACAGAACTCTCTTTAATTCTATGTTAACTGCTGTATGTTTCTCTCATTTATCCTGCTAATAGTGTGTGTTTTTCCAGTTAAAAAAAATTCCTTATCCAAATGCTGAGTATTCTTATCTTTTTTTTTTATTAGCTGCAGTTGACACGCATTGGCCTGATGCTGTCTTCCAATTAGAACCACAATCTGTGATCATCCACTGCTCTATGATATCACTGCCAACACAATCCAGCCTTTTTGCCCACCAGCCCAGACACTCAGACACCTGCACAAATGGCCATTGTGTCGATGTTGAGAAACTTTGCTGAGCTGCACCAGAATCCAAGTGAGTGTGCCATCTTCCCATCTGTCAATTGAACTGATGACAAATTTGGTCATTCCCATTCAACAATAGAAATGGTCACTTTTTATGGATGCAGCCAAAAGATTTTTGGGGGCAAGTCAGGATGGCATTAATGGTTTGTGTCCCTATATTTTTTATTATCATACATGCTTCACACACACACATTATTTAATCTGAATACAATTTTTCGCACCACATTCTATTAAGTATAAACATATGTTATCACCATGTACACATGTGCCAACTACTGTTCATTTTAAACCTTTTCACAACATGGAATATGTCAGCAAGTGAAAAAAACATGTGCCTCAGTTAAATAGAATGATGTCTACTTCATTTTAAAAGATGTACAGAAACATTTACACATGTAAAGACATTTGTCTTTCTATGATTGGAGGTCTGCCTGTTTACGGAATTTTTTTTTTATTGGGAATTTTTTTTTTACCTAAAGTCAAGATTGTGATTTCCCATTGGATACTTTACTGAAGCAATAAATTTGCCTATCAGCAAGGACTGAAACTAAAGATCTTCCCTTTTACTTGAATAACAATTATTTTTTTATTTATTTGGCCCAATGTGCATATCATTGTTTTTGGATGGATATGCCTTTATCTCTTAACTGAATGTGACATAGAATTCACATATATGAATTTATTAAGTTCTTTATGAAATGTTGAAGCATAAAACAGAGTTACTCTGTTAAAAAAAAAAATTCATTTTCTAACTTTGCAAAATCTTATTTTCCCTCTGTGTTGTTCAGAGGTCAACTGATTAGACGTGTACATATTTCTGTATGTTTTGACTTTTGAAGAAAAAAAAAAAAATTTAATGCAGAGATATATTTTTTCTTGAATAAAATCATTTTTCAGTTGTAGAAATTTGGCATATCTTTTATCTTAAGAAAAAAAAAAACAAAAAAAAAAAAACTTTAGATTTTTTTTTTCTGAATGGCAAACATTTTCAAGCAGTCACCAAAGACCATTTTTAAAACATTCTATTCAATGAATTTAAATAGTTAAAGAAATTTTTTTCTCAGTTTTTTGAACTTGAAAATGTAATTTGCTTATTCAGTTTTAAAAAAATCAATGCCACTATATTCATGCATGTTTATGTTTTCATTATTCAATGAAAATTGACTGGCATTATCTAAAATATTTAGCTAAATATCTAAGAAATATCTCTCTTTCATTACTTTTGAAACAAATTTAAGATCTTTATCTACAGCTGTTTACCTGGTGTAAATTATTTTCAATAGAATTTCAAAATGGTGGCTCTGGTATTGTTTGAAAGGGTCTTTCAAAATGATTTGAAAATTTGATCCTTTAATGTTAACAATATTTTAAAAACAGAAAAAAGAAATCAAATAAGGCTGTTATGATAGAGAAAAACACAACATCTATGGCAACAATTTTTTTTAATCACAAAGTGCATAACTTACCTAACAATCTTATGTAAATGGTTGACAGTACAGGATTAGAAAGATAACAAAAACTTTACTAAGAATACAAAACTATGATTTGTTGATAAAGATAGAATATTCAGTTGCTGAATGCTAAAGATTCTTCCTTATCTCAATGCATTTTTAAACCATTAATATGTGTCATTTTTCTTTCAGGAGGATGCAAATAAATTAATGGTTAACAGTAGAAAATAAATTGGCAAGCTGAGTTCAAATTCTGGCTAAGACAGTTGTGTTCACTTCCCACTAATATGCTTGGGAAAGACATGAACTCATCTCTTCTCCAGATAAGGGTAAATTAGCAGGGTAGACTATTCTTTAGCCTTTGTTGGTATCCAATTTTGAAGATCTCTGAAAACTATGGCTAAGCCAATGGGGAAAACCATCCATTACTAATATTAAAAACTCAGTGAAAAGCAATGATTGTCTATGTCAGATTGTAAAATAGTACCTATGCTATTTTGAAAATTTCCATCCATTCAGAAGGTATTTGATGATAAGTTGGCTGTCATAAAAAGAAGAAATGTGTCAAATTCTCCAAGCCCTTCTTCCTCATTATGTGTCCCAAAATGTCAATATCTCTTTCTGATTTTTAATTTTTTACATTTTACATACGTATTTAATTCTCCAGCACCTCAGTGATTCTCTGTAGCAAGTTCCTCTCAGCTTGTCTGGGAATGAGTGGAGATGTTGTCCTTTCCTTTTTACTCCCATAGAAAAAAAAAAGTCACAAGGTGTCAAGTCAGATGAACATAGTGGCCATTTCAACAGCACATTGTCATTATCACTGTCACCTGATCTATCTTCCTCAGTAGATTCTCATTGAGATAAATCTGCACTGAGGCACATGAGAATGTTTACACAAGACATGCTTACAGCATGTTTAAAAAAACTGGACGACTGACTTGACATGTGTTGTTATGTTACAGGGGGTGTGCTGCATTGAATATTTGTGAGCTTTTGTGAGTGGTTATAAAATCATCTCTTTATTATAGAGTTATCGCCAATTAAGTTCATTGGTTTAGTGTATTCTATGCATTATTGGTAAAATATTATATTTTTTCAATTTAGATGTTGATATTTATTTTAAATATACTAAAAGCACAAGAACAACATGGGCTTTTAAATAATGTATTTTTCCTGGACAATTTTTGAACACTTTGTATTATCAGCTAGTTTTAAGTTACTAATCCATTTACTATTACTTTTAATATACCTCTACAAACCTTTTCATTAAGTTGAAAAGAAACAAATTTTCAGGTTCTTGAGTAAAAACAGTGATCAAAAATATTTTTTTTTTATGAAAAGTGGCGAATTTTTCTCTCAAACAGTTTTATAGAATGTTTTGGTGCTTTCAGTGTTCAATGATTTTCATCATAAAATGCTTCCTGTATTTTTTTTCCAAAGTTAACTTCCATTTGCTGTTTGAACATAAAAGATTGAATTTGAATTTTAATAACCATCTTTTGTTAAAATTCTGAATTTGAGAGGATATAAAATATATTTTTATAGAAAATATATTTAAGAATACATTTATGTATGGACAAATTCTATATATTTAAAAAATTTAAATACTTATTGTGTGCATGAATTATATATACAAGTATTTGTTAAAATGTATTCACGTACATGTACATAGACTAAGGCGTATGATCCTCAATTGATTGGCTTCAATTAGATGATATGGAAATGTTTCTATATAATATTTGTGCTCTGGGATTATAATATTCAGTAGTGATTTAGGTGTAGTTACAGGAAGGTGATTATGTTGAAAAATAAAAATTTATTGTCTAAATTAAATATTCTCTTTCATTATTAGATTGAAGGCTTTGTGATAAACCATTGTAAGATAGATTCTGTCGAGAAAAACTGTCTAGCGCATCATGATTCAGATTATAATCGTTCCACCCATATAAGTAGAAAACGTAAGACCAATAAGTCGCATTGAGTTGTTATCCTGGCGGTTAGCATCAGCCATACTTATGGAAGACAATAAAGATGATTAGTAGAGAGTAGTTTCGTTTGGAGGCGTTAAAATTAACAAGCCATTCCTTGAACAAGTTAGCAGCAAACTGAAGGCCAAAGCTTGATAGACTCTTACAACAAAACTATCAAAACCTCAGCGGTTGACCTAGAGAAGTAAAAGCCCTATTTTTGGGGGCATTTCTCAAAAAAATTGAAGGGATATCTTTGAGTCCGCATGCCTTTTGGGGGATCAAGTTTAGAGACGACAGCAGAAACATCCATACCACACAGTAGAGAATCAGTTATAAGTGGAAAGTCAGAAAAAAGGTACTCCTGATAAAACGAGAGTATAATTGGAAGACAATGACAAGTAAAAAGTATTCTTTTTTATCGACAGAAGATGATAGCGATTCAAATTGATTGACGAGAGAAGGGATTGAGGACTTAAACTAATAAACACACTCTTGATAGCAAAACGAATGAAGGACCCATTTCTTTTTTAATTTAATTCTCACACATTCTAATTAGAATTAATGAAAGTAACTTTCATCTTTGATTTCAAACCCTTACACTAACTTCTCTCATAACTAATAATGGATAGAACATTATTTTGCTATAATTGCCTGTGTAAATCTGCAGTAACAAACTTCACTTTTCACTATATGTCTTCATATTCTTCCAGTAATGAAAATATATTTAGATGATATGCAACATATCAAAGGAAATTTTAGATTCATGTTTTTTGCATAAAAAAAACTGATATCATTAATTTAACGAACAATTCAACGATTACATTTTTCCTTGATATAAAATTGACTATAAATATTTTAAGTCACCCCAAAATATACAAAAGCTGGATGAGAGAGAGAAAGATATATATATATATATATATATATATATATATATATATATATATATATAGAAGAGAGAGAGAGAGAGAGAGATAGATAAATAGATACATAGATTGAATAGATAGATAGATAGAGAGAGAGAGAGAGAGAGAGAGAGAGAAGATTAGTTTCATTTATAATAAAATGTTAAAAATGACAGACATAAAATTAATGTCAAGTGAAATGCGTAGATTCTAAGGTTTCTTAAAATCGCCATTTTTACGCATCCAGCTTCAAAACATTTTCATCAATATTTTAGTTTCTTCCATCATGGAAAAGTCATCTATTACAAGAATAGGGAGACTTTTATCTCTATTTTGCATGTCGTTCTTGATTTGATACATAAATGTTAGCGATTTTTTACAAAAAAACCAATTGACTCTTAGTTCTTTACATAACTTGTCTGCTTAGCCTACATTTTTTTAAGTCATACAATTTGTTTATTTGAACACAGCAGTAATTAATGAATATTTTCCATTAAAATGATATTTAAAATGTTCCTCGCTCATTGTGTTGATTATTAATTCAGTGGACAAATCCCATGATTTGAATGTACAGTGGTCAAAAAAGACGTCATTTCTCTACTGCTTAGAACAGTGTTTCTCAACAGGTGTCTTTCGAAGCCCCAGGATTCTCAAGAGCTCGTCAGGGGTTTCGCGAGAAAAAGTGATAAATAGGTTAATGAATTTTGATTAATTTTATATTCGTAATTTTACTATACACGTACGGAATATTTTTGGAAAATCCTTGGTTACTATAATAAAGGCTTCAACCTTTTATATTATTTAAAATTATAATAATCATATGGAGTGTATATAGCGATGTTGATATGACGTTAGTTTGAAATCACATTCTCAGGATCTGTACGTAGCGGACTCGAGTAAAGGACGCATGCATGGTGTCCATATATTATGTTTGTCGTTATGTATGATAAAAATATAAAGAGATAGATATAAATATTTAGTATATAAATCATTTCTACAACACCGGTTGAGACATGAAAAAAACTATTTTATGGGTTCCACAAGGTACAAAATTTGAGAATCACTGGTCGAGAAACTGGTGAAAAGATTCTTCATAGATCAAATCCTGCAGTCATAGAAAAAAAATTGAGACTGATTTTCTTAGTATAAAGGAGTGACAGATTCAATGTAAAACTAGTGCTTTAATTTTCATTAAACAGCGAGAAGCACCAATAATAGGGTGCTAGATACCATCAGAATAAGGTATTTATTGAGTTTTGCAGATGGCACAAAGCGAGGTCCATTACTTTTGTATATTATGCATCATATAGAACTATATATATAACGGCATTCTATAGTACATTGAGGAAATTGGCACCAGACACAACCACCCAGAAGTGAATTATGGAATGACGGTGTTTGGAATTGTTAAAGCAGCATCTATAAAGAAAGAAATGGAGAGTTTAAACCTCATCAGCGTGCAAACTGCTTTAACAAATAAATGATAATGATCTGATTGACTTACAAACACTCGAAGCAAGAATAAGGAGGTTTATTAACCATAAAATTTGAGACTATATATATATCTGTTTCTTTAGTGAGTCAAAATTCACTGAAAAGCTCATAAAAGTGAAAAGGTTATATTGACTCATTTCCTAGGTTCGCTGCTTTTAAAAGTTGGTTCACTATGTCAGTGCTTGACAATTTTCTTATCAGAATCTATCTTCATATTTATTCATCTACAATTCGTTCAGGTTTCGAATATTGCTGCCGCATATGGTCTGATGCATGTTATATATTTATAGATTCTTGATAAAGCCAAAGAAGAATCATGCAATATTATTTGGTTCTGACCTGGTATCTTGTCTTCAGTCACTTTGCTACCGATGTAATGTCGCTTCTTCATCTCTTCTATATATACTGGTATATATATATAATGGTAATTATTTTGATGAATTTTTTCTATGGTACCTAGACTTTATGAATTTAAGTTCAGTACTAGATCAGCAACAAGGACTCATCATTTTGTAGTTGAATATCCAAAATGTATCAGTAATTGATTTGCTAACAGTTTCTTTTCTTCCTTGTGGAAATTTCTTCTTTTAGTTTTCCAGCGAACTTTGATCATCAAAAATTGAAATACAATTTCAGTCGTTATCTACTGCATTCCTGATTCTCTTCTTTTATTGTTCACGCTCATTAATATTGTTTTCATTTTCTTACCATTTATCTATCGGTAACCACTTGTGTGTCTTTATTAGATTGCCAGCTGAAATGGTTCATTCATTCATTCATCTATCTATTTATTCATTCATCTTAAATTATCCATTCATCCAACAAATCTATGAAATTCATCCATGTATCCATCCATCTATATTAAATATCATCCATCTTTTCATCCATCTATCTATATGGAGGCCATGTATTTGTTCATTTATTTTATTGATACATTCATTCATCCATCCATCTATTCATCCATTCATTATGTTATATATTATTATCTATCCATCTATCTATCTATTTGAGTGTTCATATATCCATACATCCATCCATCTATCATCCATCCATCCATCTATCTATCCATTCATCTCATCTATTATCTATTGAATATTTTAATCAGCCCATCAATCTATCCATCTTTCATATCTATCAATCATATCATTCATTATATCATTTTCTGTTCTATCTAATTCATCTATCCCAGTATCATATTCATCCATCCATCCATACATCTATCATATCTATCATCATATCATATCTTTAATATCTATCTATCATTCATCTATTATCTATGCATCTATCTATTTATTCCATTCATTGTTCAGTTATTCATCTATTATCCAGTCTATCATATCTATCTATCTATATCATCAGTTGTTCATATTCATCTATCTATCTATCTATCTATCATATCATTTATCTATCTATCATCTATTGTCTATTTGTTCATATTCATTCATTCATCAATATACATCTCATTCATCTATCTATCTATTATCTATCTATCTCATATTCATCATCTATCTGTTCATCTATCTATCTATCTATCTATTCATATTATGATTTATTCATCTATAATATCTATCTATCTATTATCTATCTATCTATCTATCTATCCATCTATCTATCTCATCTATTCATTATTCATCTATCTATCTATCATTTATTTATCTATCTATCTATCTATCTATCATCTATCTAGTCCATATATTCATCTATCTATTATCCATATCCATCTATTCATCTATTCATTCATCATCATATCTATCTATCTATCTATCTATCTATCTATCTATCTATCTATCTATCTATCATCTATCTATCTATCTATCCATATTATCTATCTATTCATTATCTATCATTATACCTAAATTCATCTATCATCTAATTATTAATCATCTATGGTCATCTATCTATTATATCATATCTATCTATTCATTCTATTCATATCAAAATCAAATATCATATCTATCTATCTATCTATTAAGTTTTCATCATTCTATTTATTATCTATTCATTCATTCATCTATCTATTCATCTATCTATCTCATCTATCATTCATATCTATTATCCATTCATATATCTATCTATATGTATATTTATCTATCATATCTATTCATCTATCTATCTATCTATCTATCTATCATCTATTCATTTCATTTATCTATCATCATTCATTCTATCTATCATATCTATCTATTCCATATCTATATAAATATTCATTATCATCTATCTATCATTCATCTATCATCTATCATCTATCTATTTATCTATTATTCATCTATTATCTATTTATCTATCTATTCATCTATAAATCTATCTATCTATTCATTCTGATATATTCATCTATCTATCTATATATTATCTATCTATCTATCTATCTATTCTATTCATTCATATCTATCATCTATCTATTCATATATATATCTATATAGTTCATCTATTATCTATTCATTCATCTATCTATCTATCTATATATATCATTCATCATTATCATTCATCTAATCATATCTATTCATCTATCTCATATCATATCTATCTATTCCATTTATCTATTCATCTATCATTCATTCATCTATCTATATATTCATCTATCTATTATCTATTCATTATCTATTCATCATATCTATCTATCTTTATCTATTATTTC
This sequence comes from Acanthosepion pharaonis, assembly GCA_903632075.3. Lineage (NCBI taxonomy): Eukaryota > Metazoa > Mollusca > Cephalopoda > Sepiida > Sepiidae > Acanthosepion > Acanthosepion pharaonis. Next base: position 40,863 of record CAHIKZ030003978.1, read on the forward strand.
ATTCATCTATATCTATCTATATTCATCTATATCTATCTATCTATCTATCTATCTATCTATCTATTATCTATATTTATTCATTCATCTATCTATCTATCTATATATTTCTATCATCATTCATAAATCTATCTATATCATATATATATTTATTTATTTATTCTATCTATCTAATATCTATATCAATTTCATTTATTATATATTTATTCATATATTTATTCATTATTAATTTGAATATTTATATATCTATTCATTATTCATCCAGAGTCAGAATCATCTATCTATTATATTCATTAAAATCTATCTATTTCATCTTTTCTATATCTATCTATTATCTAAACATCTATCTATTCATTCATTATATATCTATATATCTATCTATTTAAATATCTATCTATTCTAAATAATATCTAGATATTAAATATATATAATTATTTAAAATCTAAAATTAATCTTTATTTATATCTATCATATTTATTTATATAATAAAAAAATTTTAAATCTAAAAACCAAAAAAAATCTAATTATTATCTATTTTTAATTGATCTATCTATTTAAATTATTAAATATCTATCTATCTAGTAATATATTTATCTAGATGCATATAAGATTTTCGGTTAAATATAATTTATCTAAAAATAAAGGATTTTAATATTCATTATATCAATTTATATAAAAAATATATCTAGGTATCTAAAATAAATTGATTTAAACATCTTTCGTTCTTAGAAATTCTGGAAACATCTATCAAAAAAATTAATCATAAATAAAAATTAGAATCATTTATTTATGATATTTATTTTATATAGATATATTAAATGAAAGACAATATAATATATTTACGAAAATGAAAATATTCATATTCATTTCTATTATTTTTTAAATAACAAATTTTTAAAATTTCAACACAGAAAAAAATTGAAAAATAATATAAATACTGAATTTTAATATTATTAAAAAAAAAACACACAAAACACAAATATGAAAAAAATATTTAAATTTATAAATATATATTTAGGCGAAAAGAGAATTTAAATTTTTAATTATTTAAAAATTTTAGATTTGAAATTTGGATATTAATAAACTCAAAAAAGAATTATTTTGGGAAAAATAAAAGATATAGTATTTAATTACCTTATTTTACATAAAGATATTTTTAAATTTCATTTAATTGAGACATTTAATGAAAACCATTTTTTTTTTGATATTTTTTTTATTAAAAAAAAAATATATATAATGAAATTTTTATTTAATAATGAGAAAAAAATATTTATATATTGATTTATTAAATATAAAATTTTATCTAAAATATATATATTAAAATATATATTATAGATATATATTCCAAAATTTAATGAATCAAGATAAATGGAATATGAACATAAACAAAAATAGGAAATAAAATATGATTGAACAATAAATTATATAAATATATAATATATAACAAATAATTTAATTTAAAAAAATTTATTTAAATATATTTGATAATTTTATATGAATATATATAAATAAAAATTTAGAAAGAAAGAGATTTCATAGATATTAAAATGAAAACAAAAAATGTTGAATTAAGAATAAATTTTTTTATGGAATTTTTTATAATTTGATATGAAAAATTTTAATTAAAATATAAAAAAAATGAATGGATAAATATTTAATTAAGAAAAAGAAAGATAAAATATTTAGTTATTGAAATATAATATAATATAAATATAGTTCCATAAAAAAAATTCGAGGTTTTTTTTATTTAAGAGATAAGTATTTTATTAACCATCGAATAAAATGAATTTAAATAGATGAATATTTTTACATTTTGTTTAAATCAAATGACATATATTTTATAGAGATTAAAAATTGTTTACAAATTTTAAAAATATTATGAAATTTCAAAAACATATATAGATATATATAAAAACAGACAATATTTAAATTAAATTATAAAATATATTATATATATATAATTACAATTTTATCCAATATAAATATTTAAGAAAAATAAATTATATTGGATATATAGTAAAGGATAATTTATTTTATTATTTTTATATATAAACGAATTTTTAAGGAAAAAAAGGTAAGAAAACAAAATTTAAAGAAATATTCTTGGGAGAAAGATAGAAAAAAAAGAAGTTTATTTTGATAAATTTAATAAGAAATGTATATTTAAAAAAGAAAATTAATTCTTAAAAATTGAAAAATATTTAGAAATTTAAATAACATTTTGAAAAAAAATTATTTTAAATTTTATATTTTATTGATTTATATATAAAAATAAATAAAAATATATATATCTTGAAGAAGAGAAAGAAAATTTTGGGAATTTTATATTTAACGAAATATTTTTTTTTATATTATATATTATAAGAATAAAAAAAAAATTTTAGGAAAGATGAATAAATTATAGAATTATATAGGAAAATATATAGAGATATTTTATATAAAAATTATAAATTAAATTAGAATTATTCATAAAAATTAAACACGAAAATGTTATTTATTACAATTAAACTTATAAAAATATAAAATTTTTTTATTTATTGAATTAGAAAAAAAAATTAAATAAGGATTTAATGAAAACAAAAAAATATTATAAGTTTATAAATTATTAATAGAAAAATTATCATATAAAAAGAATATAAGAAAATATTTATACTATATATAATTTATATTTTGTTTTGGAAATAAAAAAGGATATAAAATGAAGATATAGAAAACAATCACAATTTTAACAAATAGAAAGGATATATATATATATATATATTTATATATATATAACGAATGTTAACGGAAAAAGAAAAGATTTATTTGATTTAGAAATCGAAAAAAAAATAATGTAAAAGAAAACTTATAAAATTTTTGAAAAAAGTTTTATTCTTCTATATAAAAAATTTTTTTATTATTTTTTTTTGAAAAACAAAAAAACAAAAAAAAAAAAAAGAACCTTGAAACAAATAAATATAAAAAATTTATATATATATATAAAGATATATATAATAAATTAAATATATATGAAAAGAAACAAAATCATTGAAATCTGAAAAGGGAGACATATGAAAATAAAAAAAAGAAAAAGAAAAGAATTTTTTTTAATAAAAAAAAGAATTGTATTTGAAAAAATTTTTAAATATTATTTAAATTGACAATAAATCAAACAAATACATATAAAATTAATACGGGAATAAAGAATTGATTATTACATTTTATTTGATTTTATCAGAAAAAAATATTTAAAAAAATATATTATGTTTATTTAAAATTAATATAAATTATAGATTATATATTTTAATATATATTATATATAAATATTAATTTAAAATAGATTGATAAAACTATGAAAATTAAAGAATAAAAAAGAATTTTATTAAATGATAGAAATTTTTAGATATATTTATAAAAATATATAAATATATAAAACCCCCCTAAAATATAAATAGATAGAAATTTCATTTTAAATATTTTCAAGATTAAAGAAGTAAAGTGATAAAAAATATACCTATTATTATCTTTATATATATATCATTTGAATATTATATTAAATTATATATATATATATATATATTGAATATGAAATTTCATATATATATATATAGAAATATATTTGAAATAAAGGAATTGAATTAAAAATATGACAGAAATTTTTCATTAATTATTGTTTTAAATAGAAGAAAAAATTTTTTATTGATTTGAAGAAAATTAATAATAAAGATGAGAAATTAAAAAACATTCTCAATTTAAAAAAAATTAATAATATTGAATAATAGAATTTAAAAAATTTGGATTTTATGAGGGATTTTTTGAAAATAAGAAGAAGAGAATATTTAATAAAAATAAAATGAGATTATCTTAAAAAAGAAACAAAGTTTTAAATTAAACAGAAAGAAATATTTAAATTTGAATTAATATTTAAAAAATTTGTAATATGGAAATTATTAAAAGAAATAAAAACAAATCGAAAAAATAGAGAGATTTTCATCATTAAGATAACCTGAAATACGAAATGATGGAAATTTTCAAAGAAGAAGAATAAAATTTGATTTAAAGGAATAGGAAAATTTTGAAAAATAAAAGAAAAACAATTTAAAAAAATATGAATAAATTTAAAATAGAAAAAAATAAAAATTTATTGATTTTCGAAATATCTATCACGGAGAGAAAAATTGGGACAGAATTTAATAAAAGATATATATTTATAAATTGATTAAATAATATATTTATATATTTAATATATTTAAATTAAAAAAAAAAATGTTAAAGAAAGAAGAAGAAATGTTATAAAGAAATGAAAAAAATTTTGATTTGTTAAAAATATATGATATATCTATATTAAAAATTATTAAACTGAATTTATTGATGTTAAGATATATTATGAATGGAACAAAAAAACAAATGATTTTAAAAATATTATGTTTATTTATAAACAAATAAATGGAGACGAGATTTTTGCCGAAAAATATAAATTTTCAAAACGAATATTTTCATGGAAAATCCGAAAGTTTCAGCTGATAGATATAAATATGACTTATCCCATATAATAAGATTAAGAAGGAAAAATATATTATATATATATATAAGAAAATATATATATAAATATATAAACAAATGAATATATAATATAGGTATAGAATATTTAAAAATTGATGAATATAAAAATAAAATAGAAGATAAAATTTAATTTTAAAAATCTCGTCAATAAAACAAAATTTAAACAAAGGCTTAAATAAATTTTGGAATTATTAGGGAAATTTCATGAGAATTCAATTAAGTCAAAATATATATAAAAATAAATAATGAATAGAAAAATAAAAAAGAGATGAATATATATGAAGAAAAAGATAATAGAATGAAAATAATTATTTGAATCAATTTAGATAAATTAGAAAATTTATAAAAATAATTTCAATAAAATATATAGAATTAGTTTTAAACTATAAAATATAATAAAAATTCAATATCTTATTCTAAATTTATCTGAAGTTATTCATTCATTTATCATATTCATTTAAAAAAAAAAAAATATTCATAGGGAATATATAATAAATAATTATATATATCTATCTGTATTATATATTTAATATTTAGAACCAATCAAATCATCTATCTTTTCATCTATCTATTTATATTCAAAACAAATGATATCTCCATTCTATTTATTATCATTCATAATATCTATGAAATTTTATCTAAAGAATAGAAAATCTATCTATCTATCTATCTATCTATCTATCATATTAGCAAACATCATATCTATCTATCTATCTATCTATCTATCTATCTATCTATCTATCTATTCATCTATCTATCTATTCATCTATCTATCTATTCATCTATTCATCTATTCATCTATCTATCTATTCATCTATCTATCTCAGTCATGTATCTATCTATCTATCTATTCATCTATTATTCTATCTATCTATCTATCTATATATTCATCTATTTCATATCTATCTATCTATCTATCTATATCTATCTATCTATCTATCCATATTATCTCTATCTATTCATATTCATCTATCTATCATCATCTATTCATTCATTCATCTATCTATCTATTTATATATATTCATTATCATCTATTCATCTATCTATTCATTCATTCATCTATATATCTATCTATATTCATCTATCTATCTATCTATCTATTCATCTATCTATTTATCTATCCATCTATCTATATTTAGTTCATTCATATCTGATAGCAAAGAACCTTTTGTTTTTTCGAATGGCTATTGTTTTTTTTGTTTTTTATTTTAATTTGGCATTTTAATTTTAGGTTATTTGATGCCAACCATTTTTAAGGGGCTCAATATACATACATCTTGAACGTCAGGTTGGTTTTTTACAAATCATTCATCTCATTATATACGTTTTTTAGGGAATTTTTTTCATCCTTTCATCAACCACACACACCATTAATACAACAACATTTATATGCTATTATATATTTAGGAAAAAATATCAGATGATATCTGGATATTCATAAGATGAATAATTAAAAAAATGAGAGATATCTAGAGAACAATCGGAAAGATTTAAATATATTTTTGTTATATATATATAAATACAATATTTATAAAACAAAATTTAAACAAAGATAATATATATATATATATTATGCTGATATATATATAAATATATAATATGGGACCAGGGAAAAAGAATGTATATAAAGATAGGAAAAGATAGAAAAAATAAAAGAAATTAAAGAAAGGAAAGAAAAGAAAGAAATGTAAGTAAAGAAAAGAAAGAAAATAAAAAGGTTCAAGGACCCTAAGTGTTTTGATATCTATATTATTATATATATATATATTAAAATTGTTAGATAATAAAACTAGATAGATAATCCTGATTAAATAAAAGAAAGAAAGATATAAAATATAATTCCTGTTGAGATTAATTACGCTGTTTAAAAGAATGTAAAAAAGAAAAGAAAATAAAAAGAAGAGAGAAAATAAAAAGTAAGAAGTTGAAATATGAAAGAAAGAAACAAAATGAATACATGTGTGTGATGAGAAAAATAAAGAATTGAGAAAAGAAAGAAATACCGAAAATGAAATTATGTATCTATAAACATAATGATGTTTCAACAGAGTAGGAAGGAAAGAAAGTGTATTGTGAAAAGAAATAGAAGTGGATGAATGAGACCGTTATAAGAGCGTATATAGAATTGACCTAAATTGATTATCTTTTGTTTGAGAGATTTCGGACAAAGTTTTATATAATGAGAATGTCCGAGAAAAATTCAAAATGAAAAATTGTTTAAAGAAAATTTAACAACAAAAGATAAATGTTCCCTATGTCCGATATGGATGATAAACTAAAAATTTTCTGTTAGACAAGAATTTGAAAGATCGAAAACAGAAAAACCATAAATCTTTCCTTTTTAAAAAATGTTCGTTTCCATTGAAAATGAAAAAGGAAAGGGCTGAACTAAATGGAATATTTTTTACAAAGAAAATATTAATGAAAAAAAAATTTTGTCAGCATTAAATAAAAATAAACTTGACAACTCCAGCAAATGAGAAAAAAAAAAGGAAAAACTTTGAAAAGATGAGCTTGTTGAGGCCAAAGAAAAGAAATATTTAAAGCCAGAATTTCTACCAAAAAGATCAAAGATGACTAAATGAAACCATTTTTTGAGGTTGATATAAATCAAAAAAAACCTCTGAAAACCAAAAATATTGGCAAAGAGTTTTTGAAAACAAGACAACATGAGATCTCCAAAGAAAACGAGGAGTAAGATCCCTTTCCATTGATGAAACACTAGAGAAAGAGAAAAAAGAATGAAAGAATACATTCTCTTGGAAAAGAAAAACGTTTGAAACAATGTTCCAGAATGGTTTTTTTTTGAAGAGGAAAGAGAAAGACAGCAGAAAAAATGCGAAATGGTGTGGTTGTGAAATCTATATGGTTAGCCATCAACAATTGTTTTCTGTCTCTACTGATAGAGATCGCGTTCAACTCAGGTAAAGAAACTACTGGTTTAGTGGAATACTGTTTTCATAACTTTCCTTCCAAACACTGCCAAAAAATAATGAAGAAGAAAAAGAGAACGATTTTAAATATCATTTTGCGGCGCATAGGGCAGAATCAACGTCGATCATTTATATTTCCATCCGACTTAACTTAGTTCCAGATTTGTGTCCATCAGCAATGTCTTATAGAAATTTTTGATTTGGTAGTAATTTGAGTTCAATCCATGAAGAAGGGGTGGGAGTGGAGAGTACAACGGATGTGGATATTGAATATAAATGCATTAACCCGACTGTAAATAATGTAGGCTGTTTAATGCCAGGCAAGGAAGTTGTCGAAATCACGCATATGTCTTGACTTTGTTAACGTTTGGTTATTCTCAATGAAAGGCGGTAGCAATGTGAAAATTAACGTCACGTTCCAGATTTAATATAACATGCTAAAATGACTTTGAACTCCAGTGCTGAAAAATACCTCAAAACTTAAGACATAATTTGGCATGTTCGTTTGTAAAGATCCCAGCTGATGTTAAGACTTTTCTGAAAAAAATGATTTTTTTCGATCTAAAATAAACCCAAATTAATGTGTACATTCTACTTAATATTACATTCACAAAACGAGATTTCATCGTTAATATTCAATACAAAACCCAAATTTCTAACTTTTTAAGAAATGCGGAATCTTTGACTTAACCATTTCGACTCGTTATGAAAAAAAAAAATTCAATTGAAGCGAAATCGTAAAAAGAAATATTTTTGAATATTACTAAGTCTTTTTTATTATTTTTTCACTAGAACTTAAATCAATGCAAGAAAATAATAAAAGTATAATTAAAACGAAAAAAGAAATAAAATGAAAGCAACACGCCCAAATCAAGATGGCTGTGGAAGTAGAAAGAACTCGGTGTAGGGTAAAATAAAATTGATTTAAAAAAAGAAAAAAATACAAAATGAATTTAAATTCTTGGACATGGTTTATAAATTCACAAAAAAAAATCGTAAAATTTTTTTTTTTTGCGACCACAGGTGTCTCTTAAGCTGTTTGAAAAAAAAAAACGAATCAAGTCAAATCGACAATGACTGCCTTAGTGAAAAGTGCGTAGGAAAGGACACAAGTTAATTACGGGCTTTGCGCACGCTCAGATTCTCCCAACCCTACAACTCTTTCTGCTACCACCATCAAATTCTACTCCTACTTTTTACTTCTTATTCAGGGCTCAAAATCAATAGTATAACTTCTCGATGAAAGGGACTTTAAATACATTGATTTTTTTTTTATGACAACAAATCGTTATGACCTTTTACTTTTATATCTTAGATTATATATATATTTTATCTTAACACGAATGATTCATAAAATCAACAAAACTTATATTATGGTTAGGGACCAACAAACTATAAACTGAAAAATCTAAAATTCATACATACTCATCATCAATTGTGGAATTACCTTACACACACCTTATTGGTTTCAAGAATAATTTATATTATATTAATAATAAAAACAGAAATCTAAACTTATATAAAAATATAGGTAATAAAAAAATAATATAGGCTCCATTTATTTATATTATCGATCAGTAAGTGTTTTTAAAAAAATATATTTATTAAAAGAAAAAAATTATTCGTTAAATAAATGCAAAAATTTGAACTTGCTGTAAGAAAAGCAAATGGTTATTTAAAATACCGTTTGAATAAAATTTGCCATGTAAAAAAAACTTTGTATATTTCAAAAAAAAAACACCAAAATTAAAAAAAACTGTTTATAAAAAAAAAATACATGTAAAACATCATTTGTTTTATAAAAGTTCTTTAAAAAAATTCATGCTCACTGCAGTTTTTTCTCTTATGCACATGCTTGAATAACCATTTCAATAAGGCATTTGAGGTTGATAATTTTGTGATTTTTTTTAAAAAAAACTATAATATCAAATTTCTGATTAATAGGATCTGATTTGCAGATATTTAAGTCTACCTATTGTCAGACAATGTAATGGTTTGGGTTATTTACAAGGAAAATGTCGAGCTGATTAAATATAACTTAGATTTTTTAAAACCAATCTTCAAAATAAAATGGTTTAGATTTTGTATAACTAATCAGGCTGTTTTCTAGGAACTGAACAAAAAAAACTACGGGCCTTTTCTGCCTTGAATGAAAAGGAGCTTAAAGAAAAGGAAGAATCTGAAGAAAAAAAAAAAACAGTCAAAATGTATCAAAGTTTTTTCGCAAATTTACAAATTTAAAACATCCATTATCTTTCTGTAGTTAATCTAAGATAATCTATTACAGAAAATATAATGTTACCATTGATTTAATATTGTATTAAAAATATAAGATTTTATCTGTTTTTGAATCTCAGTTTATAAAACTGTTTTATTAATTAGGAAAACAGCAGTGAACATTGTTGTGAATAATTTAATTGTTTTTTGAGAAACTGAATGTGCTAATTGACTTTGTTATCTTACCCTTATGTGATCCTTTACCTTGAGGAAAATAAATACTTAAGCCTGTTATGTAAATCAAAAAAAAAAACTATTTTCTGGTTTTCAAATTCCATTTTAATGTTTATAAACACATTTCAAATTTCAATTTTTCTTGATTCTTATGTTTTTCATTTGAAAATTCATATTTAAACAGATAAGACATTTAACATTCTCTCTCCCTCCAAATAGAGATTTAATAGATTAAATAAGTTCCAAGTTTTATAGATAATTATTTAGAGAGCAAAAAATTAAGCAAAATAGTGTAAATTTACTTACAAAAAAATTTGAAATTGTGCAACAAACCATTATATTAAAAAAAATTTTTTGTTTTATAATTTCAAGGGCCATTTTTTTGAAAATCTAATTTCATGACCCAGGTTTAAATCACTTTTAATTGTCAAACATTTTATTTTTTTGATTGGACCTAAAACAATGAAATTTGAAAATGTATTTTAAAATTCAGTTATTATATCATCTACAGACACTCATACACACAAACCTGTTCATATAAAATGATTAAAGTTTATATTAAAAAATAATAATAAATATTTTTTTATTCCAAAATAACGAGCCATGTGTTGTAATGATAGCCAACAATCTACAGCTCCGGAAAAATCCTAAAAGCATATATATTCAATTATAATGATCTATTAAATTTTCTGAACCTGTTGCTTACCAACGGAATTCTTTTTCAACAAGTTGGGTATTTTTTTTCTTGATAAACTTTCAATTTTACTGGCTCCAGAATATTTTAACTATCAATCTTATAATTCGGAAAAAAACCTCTAAAAATGAATTTATATATATATATATATATATATATAGAATATATATATAATATATATAATTATATATATATATATATATATATATATATATATATATATATATATATATATATATATATAGAATGAATTTATATATATTATATATATATATATATATATATATATATATCATATTCACACACTGTGGAAAAAATACAGGCATTTGAATTAATGGATTAGGAAGACTACTTGTAAAATGATGATGATGATGTTGATGATGATGTAAATGGTAGGAAAGTGTCTTACCTCAAAGTTATGCTCTTCACTTGAAGTGAAGAAGCAATTAGGCTTACATTGACCACGTTTGGCACAAACAAACCTGGATTGCCTGGTAAAAAGAAAAAAAAAATAAAGTTTTTCAAACAATGAACTTAGTTGAAAAAAATGTCCACATCTTTCAGCAATTTCAAATAAAAGAAACATTACTTTTTGAATACTTTAAAAAGAACCATTTCAAAAGAATGTTTAATTTTTCTTTATTTTTTTTAATTGTATTTCTGCCTTCAGTTATATGAAAGCATAAGAATTTGCTACTATTCAGGCTTACAAGTTTTCCTGAGGTTGTTACTTCATTTCTTGGTATTTTATTCAAAATATCATATTTGCTAACACCTGATGTCTCCGATTCAGTCACTTTCCCACTGCCATAATGTAGCTTCCATATACCTTTTCTCTAAATATTTTCATGGTAATTGTTTGAATGAATTCTTTGCTATCATACCTGAACTTTATGAATTTCAGTGCAGTATGTGATTGGCAACAAATTATAATCAATTCACAGTCAAATTGGCTAGATGTAACCGCCAGTTTTATGCTAACAGTTTCTTTTCTTTGCACTTCTTGCTTGTTGAACTCTTTTCTCATTCCATGCTTTCCAGCCAAGTTTGATCTTCAAATATTTAAATGCAACATAAGTCATTATCTACTGTCTTCTTGATTACACTTTTATTGTTCTCAGTCCTTTATAATATTTCACTTTTTTTCCTTATTTTTTCACACTCAGTAACCCCTTGTGTTTTAATGGCTTTACTGCCTTGCATGGGGTGATATTAAAAACAAAAATGTTTATGTCTGATTCACACTCCTCGCCAGTTTTTGAACAGGAGTAGAGGTTTATCCTTATTTCCTGTTTACAATTGGGTTTATGGTTCCTCTAAAATCTTTTTCATTCTCTTTCATTTATGGTGACCCCTTGCATTTTGGTGGCATTATCACCTTGCTTCATGTGGTATCTCTGTAACTATCTACCTTGAGTGGCTCTTGGGCCTTGTACAAGGTGAACATCATTGTAAAAAAAAATTCTGAATTTGGTTCACTTTTGCTTAGTTTCTCACTATTTGCTCTTCTTGCCCTTATTATCAGCAACACAAAGTAATATTTTCAAAATTGCTTGTTGTACTGGAGAGCAGACATGGCTATCATATATTTATTTTCTTCACTGACTAGAATGACGTCCACAACTGTTAGTGACACTGCCATTCTTGCCTAACTGTTCTGTGTCAGCGCATTTTCATCTTCAATAAGATTATGTTTTTTTTAATCATTTCACCCCAAACAAGGCGGGTATGGAAGCAAGCAGGGGGTTCCAGAAAGTGAAAATGAGAGAAAAGACTGGGTATAGTGGGGTTTGAGGAAAGGATAAAGATAAATGGGCTTCAAGACCAACAGAAGATGGTGACCGATGTTGCATATTATGGCAGGATTGCTTCATTATATCATTCAAACTTAGTTTCATTCTGTTATGTTATCATCTGAATTGACCAGATTGCATGACATCACTTCCCAAGGTTATTGTCAACAAATCATAAAACATGGGTAAACACAGAATAGTTCAGCTGCACAGAAGTGGGTGCTTGTCATAAAAAAAGCAATGGGTAAGTGGCTACAGCAGTGGTGATATAATTGTATCCCAACTTCTACCAAAAGTCTCCATAAACTAGCAGGACATTATTCACCATAGGTATTTACTTGGAAATTTCCCATCAGGAAATTAACAGAGTCTTTGTCATATTTATCAAGTTACAAACGTGTGTGTGTATGTGTATACAGGATTGAAAAGAATGAGAATGATCTTGTCAGTATATGGGTAGGAAATCTCCAAGAGGCAAACTTGCAAAGGATAGTACCATAATAATAAATATGTTAGAGTCAATTTTTATAAGAAAGACATATGGTGGCAATTCATGTCAAGACAAAAGAAATTTTATCTGAAAAGATATCACACATTACAAATGATATGAGCCGTCTCATAGTGGGGATAATGATTAGCAAGGCTAGTTTTGTTGACCTTTACTACAGAGTAATGAGTTCAATCCTCACAGTTTCAAAGAAAAATTTTAAATCAATTCGCCCCAAGCAACACAATAAAGCCACTAAGATGCAAAGGGTGTTAGAGAGTATAAGAAAAAAAAGAGAAAAAAATAGTATTAAGAAGAGAGAACAATAAAAGAATAGAAACTAAGACAGAAGATACTGATTGGTATTTAATGTATCAGTAGACATTTTGCTTGTAGCATTTGTTTACTTACTGTGTACATAAAATGTGCATAATTCTAAAAAAAAAAAAGTTAAAACCTCACCCATGTTAAAGGGTGTAAAGGAGTAAAAAAAAAAGCTCAAGGCACCAAACATGTCTTTCATCCTCATCCCTTTCCCACTTTTCTTCCATCTACATTTTTTTCATTTTCTCCAGCTTTCTCTCTACTTTTCCTCCTTCAAACCTTGTTTCCACCTTTCCTCCCCTCCATTGCTTTTCCCAATTCTTTTGCTATGTAGAAATGAGCAGATCAAGAAGTAATGGCTAAATAAACATATTGTGTGTCTGTGTAAGATTTTTCACAGAGTGCACAGATACTACAATGAGCCCAGACTAGAAGTACAAGGAAGTTATGTTCTGATTTTAGGCAGAAAACAATAAGAATCATATTGCCAAGCAGGAAAACCAATCCATTCATAAATAATCCTGTAATTTTATTTTTATGCTAATTGAGTTCATAATAATATTTAGATTCAATTCTGTTCAAAAATTCTGGTTAATTTTGTCTGAAATATTGTCCAACGGTATCTTCTTTTTATTTTCTTTCATTATGTGGGTGGTTATGGCTCTCCACACTTTCTGTCTCTTGTTGCTCTGAGTAACTTTTGTACTTTTTACGATCATTATTTGTCCTTTGTGTACCATTTATTCACATAACATAGTTAAATAGGGTGCTTGCTATTTCTCTTGCTTTTAGTATATCCTGTGAGTATTAAATTTCCCAGGTCTTTTCTTCATTATGGTTATTTGAAGTGATTAAAAATTAGAAATGAATTAAAAAAACTCCCAAATATTAAAATAATCATGGGGAAAATGAGAAAAGAAATGAAGAATTAAAGTTAAATTAAACATATGAAGTTGATGAGGGAATCAAAGAGAGTTAAACCCAAAACAAATTTGGTGGCAAATCATTAAGGAAACCATCAATGATTCTGATGTGCTTTTAGACCTCTCAGCCACAGAGTATGCTGATAGTCAAGTTGAATAGCACCTTTAGGCATAAATTTTTTTCCATGATTTTTTTGAAACTGACACATCAGCTTATATCTGTCTATATCTCTGAGATGTGGTATTATGATTACTTGTATTATTTACATTATTTGGACTGTTATCCTCATCTTCATTGCAATATTCACAATGTTTCGGCCATTGTACACTCCAGCCTTCATCAGGTGACTGGAATTTCAAACCAAACCCTATATTTTGTCAACCAGGATAGATTGTTCTAGTTCCACATGCCATGACTCTTCTGTGTGTTGCAGTTATTTCCCTTTAACTCAATTCTCCAAGTTTTTGGTTCACCACTGTTGTAGCCTGTTATTGATCTCGCAACTCTTTGGGTCTAGTCACTGGATCTAACCAATGCCTTTATCCACTGAGCTATGTGTCCTTGAGGACAAAATAAAAAGGTTTGGTTCAAAATTCCAATCATCTGAAGAAGGCCGAGAGTATATACTTTTAGCCCTGTCTAACGACATGGAGCACTGTTTGTTTACAATTTATATTAAATTAAGTAAATATTTATTTGCTTACCTGTGTATGCATGCTAACGCAGGTATACACAGTTGCTAATATCTAATCATTTGGTTTATAACCACACACACATATATACCGGGCGTAACAGCAAAATTGTCCAATTGTTAGATTAAGCTTTGAACTGTTGTATGAACTGTTAAAATGATTAAGATATTTTACTGAATTCTCTGAAGTTCTTATAACACTGTTGGAATCTACTTGAACAATAAGAATGTATTTAGCTCTAAGTTGAAATGATAATCTCTCTTCTTATTGTAACGTCCTGATCCAGTTTTTCTCTCTATTGTTCCCTCTTTTTAAAAATTATTCACCATTTTCTTGAGGATTCTTGAATGGACTTTGAAGATGGAAGCCAGAGTATGAATGTTTTTACCATTATTGAAGGCCTGAATAATCAGTGGGGCTGATACAAAATGATTTTAACCTGTTCTCTTTCTAGCTGAATAACTCAAAGTATTTTTTCAGTGATTCTCATGACAAATGGTGTCAAGATGTCTTATCTTGAAAAAACCTGTAAAAAGAAACTCAATTAGTATAGTTTTTTTTTTAGTTACTAAACATTTTGTGGGATGGACAATTATCCCATGCTGTTACACGATTTAGACAATTTTGCTGTTACACCCGGTGTATATATATATATATATATATATATATATATATATATATATATATATATATATATTATTATAAACAGATCATTTACTTAAAATACTTGTATCTATAAAAGAATGTTAAACATAAAAGTTCCAAAAGGAATTCTCTACCATTGTTGAAAAGTTTCCTTTTCTTTATTTATATGTCTTTAAAATAACACCACACACAACACACACACACATATATATATGTGTATATATATATATATAGGACATCCTATTTTCTGTAAATGGATACCTCTCCCAAAGAATGATTCTGAGACCTGCTTGAAAACAAACAGTATTCTTAAATGTAATAAAATGGGACGAAACGATTCATTGTCTGATGTTTTCGGTTTACAGATCCTTTCCTAGCCAGACAATATTCATTAAATACAAATTCAGTTCTGCAACAAAGCATCGATGTGCATTGTCCACTTGTCTTATTAATGCCAAAAAAAAAATTTTAAAAAAACATCTGAAACATTGGCCTTGAATAAAATGAATGCCTTTCTATCCCCACTTTCATCTATTGAAAATCCATTTTAAAAGTTTAATTGTTTAAAAATGAAAAAGAAAATGAAAGCTCTTTCAATAATATTAGAAACCAAAACCAGACATTATATCTAACTATGTTAAAAGAAGCAAAACACCAACAGTAAAATGGAAAATAATAAATAGAACAAGAACTTGTAGAACCTGGGATGACCCCCATGCCCTTTATGCCTACATGAAAAAATTACACATTATCAAGTTTCTAAAAACAAAAATTTATTAAATCAAAAATGAAATAAACAGTTTTTTGCAGTCACCACCAAATATTCACCTTTTAAAATTTAGTATTTTATAAATGGATAGAGGAAAAAATTTACACAATATATATATAAATAATTACACAATACCATATAAAATCTATTAGCAAATTCAATTAATTTCAGACACATATAAAACTATAGGAAAAAAAAACACAACACAAGCGTATTTTAGCAGCCTTTAAGAAATCATCAACAAAAAAACAAGCAAATAAACACCAAAATGACTAACTAGAACATCAATCAGTGAGAGTTTTAGGAAATAATAATAAAAATAACAGAGGCTGATAAAAAGGCCAAAAACCAGAGAAAAATCCCAACATAACCTTACATGATTCCAAAAACTTGACATATAATAAACATTCCTACTTTCCTCAAAGCAGAGACCCCTTGATAATGCAAAAGAAACCCCGGGTTACACCTCCATTTCCAACCTATAAATGAGTAAAACATTTCAATGTTTCATTATTCCAAACATCACTTGAGAATGCAACTGTCCTCTGGAGTTAAGTTTTAATATTTAAATTAAACTTTAGCACTTGAGTTTCAGTTTTGAAACATAGTAATTTCTGTTTTGCGATGGAATCATTTTTTTTTTAAATAATTATAATTTTAAGCTCTATTTATGTATTGAGCACTGTTTAAAAAATAAAAGAACTTTTGGTTCATCTTTCTAACTGTTCTTTCCTATTACATCAATACACACACACACACACACACACACACACACACACACACACACATATATATATATATATATATATATGTGTGTGTGTTTCATTGCAGACAGTACTGTTTTGTTGTATCACAGCTCCTCAGTGCGACTAGACATGTGAATGCCTAAAGCCTGGATTGAAACCCAACAAATTTGTGTCAGTTGAGTTCTCTACCACTGAGGCATCTTCACTCAACAGAATGAGTCATATAAATCTATATACATTGTTTTTGCAAATGTAAACAAACACCAAAACAACCAACGTGCTCCATTCATATTACTGAAGATATTCGCATTAATGCAAAAACTGTTGTTTTAGAATTAGCTTGTCATTCAACAGTGCTCAATTGAAAATATATTTTCAAGAGCAATGTGCAGTACTTATTGGAAAGCACTCAATATCAGTGATAGAGTTTATTTAGTTAATGGATTGAGTTTGTAAATTTTTGTGATCCTCAAACAAATTCTTTGAGGATCACAAAAGTTTCAAACAAGCTCACATTCATACAACTAAAACACATATATATATATATATATAGCATTTATGGACATTGTAAAAGTTTAACTAAATATACTAGTGGGTAATCAATATTTGATAAGCAATATACAAAAGAAGAAACTGGTCTTGAATGTTCAAATATGTGGAACTTTATTCACATTATATTGAAGAAAATTGTTATTTTTCATCTATATTATTGTAAATTTTGCTTATGCCCAAATTATATATATGCACATATTTAATGGTATAGCTATTTCCTCATACTTGGAAACATTTAGCATTCATTGACTAAAAGCCAGTGCTACTTTCATTGCAATTTATAAAACTTTCTCTTAAAAAATTTAAAAATTTGTCAGCATCTTGATTGTGCAATTATTTTCTCTTCTAAAATATATGCTATCCATTTTAGTTGTTCCTGCTGTTCAACTTCCTCATATGATGTGGTTACAGTTATTTGATACAGTTCATTGTTTGTGATTCTAGCATCAGATCCAAGGTTCAAAGAAGGATGATCCTTGCTAAGACCTACATTTCATTTGGTTCATTTTGCTAAAATCCATTTTTAACCATTGATCCAAGAAGGCATTTGTATACAGCTGACAGTTTAAATATTTCTGAAGGAATTTGGTGCCATGCATGTTCTTGATGAGAGTATTTAAGAACATGATTAGTTTTTAGGTTAATGCTTTGGTTTTGTAGCAAAAACTACCCATAACACAGCCTATTATATGTTCAATTTTATTATCTCAATACTAAATTTGTTTGTATTGATCCATACACTGAGGAATTTGAAGTGTTTAGTATTTATTAATTCTACAACTTACATGATGGATTTCAATGATGTCCCATAACTGCTTTCATTCCAATTTCAGATCATAATTTCTTTTTTGAGTCCTATCTCTTGGACATTTGGTAGAGGATATTAATTTTTTGGCTCATGATCATTCTTATCTCAACAATGAATGCATATATTATCAACATCATCACCTCTTTAACTGTAAAAAATGTCTACAAATAATATAAACTTTTAGTAAAAAAAACAAAACAACCCTTAATATCAACTACAAGCATTGACTACAGACCATGTTTAGGGGAATTAAAAACATGTTTGTGTATTATTAGCAACTTATATACCATTTGCAATAACACAGCCAACAACCAGGATCCTTGAAAATGACTAATAGATCAGCTGAAAATGAAAGAAGAAACAATCATTTAAACAATTTCTACATACACTATATATAAAAATCTTATTCCCTACTAAATCAAAATTTTGTGTCAAAACAAAACCTGAAAAATTAGTAGGAATAGAAAAGAAAAAAGAGAACACATTCTTCTTCCACTTGAAGTCAAAATAGTGCAAATTACAAAATAAGATCCAACCACCTGTGTGTAAAATTTTTAAAGGAAAACATTTATTACACAAGTACAAAAGAGGTAGAAACAAAAACAAAAATTTCCCTTTGTGCAGTAAAAAAAAATTCTGATAAAAAAGGATTACCATGAAGAAATGGAAAAATTACAGTTTAGAAAAGACAAGGATTCAGTGACAAAAAGAGAAACAATAGAAGAAGGCAGCAGTAAAACTTTTGTGCAACCTTTTCTTTTCTTTTAATTTTCATTGTCCTTTCAGGACATAGGCGATCATGGCTTCCACCTCTTCAACTATCCCTGCACTTCTCTCAACAAAAGTTCTTCCCTTTGTTTATTTTCCACCAAACCACGTTCTGTCATCCACTTACTTATGCCCATCAGATATGTCATGCATTGCTTTCCTTGTAAATTTCCCTCTATTTGACAAATGAATATCAGATTTTCCAAGCCCTCCTTTCTCATTACATGTCCTAGAAACTTCAGCTGCCACTTTTTGACATTAAGATTAAAAAAGGTTATTTTGCATCCCTCCAAGACCTCATCATTGCTCGCCACTTGGTCCATGATATCCTCAGCATCCTTCTTGATAACCACATCTCCAGAAAAATCAAAACCTTCTTCATCTTGAGGAGACGATCCAAAATTCATTTGTAAAAGAGACAGATGTTACATAACATCTCAGTACTCATTTTGAGTTGGTTTTCACCCCTTCTATTTTGTATATTCTCTGAACTCATTTTCTATGCACATAGAAAATGTTTCTTGCCAGTATAGGTTCATTGATTATTCTAAAATCTTTCCCCAAATATATCATGGTTGCTAGAAAGTTCCAACAGATCCTTGTATCAGATTTTGCATAGTCTATGAAACTTGCAAATTTTGCATGCATTTCCTTTTCTGATAACATTCTGAGCATAATAAAGTTTATTCTTCTTTTTGCCAAATGTTTGTTGGATAGTGATGGAAAGATTGTTGGCCTATATGTCATACCCATACCATTTCAAATTTTCTTTCTTGATTATGAGGTCTTCAAATGAGCCTTTGATTTTTTTTTTGTCTTGATGATGTCTCAGACTGAGTTATTTCTGATTTGGTCTTCAAGATAAATGACTAGGATGGTCTTTTTAGCCTCTCATTTCTGATGTATGGATTGTTCACTATAATTGCTTTTTGTTAATGTCTAAGGTTCATACATACAAAGTTTGAGAAGGCCAATTTAACATAACAGTCTGATCTTTGATTTCAGGCAGATGTTCTTGTCTTTTCAGATAGTTCTTAATTTTGTAAAAGCTACCATTGTTTGGGCTGCTGTACAAAATATTTTATTCTGGAACCTCTTTACTGATAATCAAGCCAACCTCTATACCAAGCTTAGAAAACATCTGTATCCTAGATATATAATTGCTGATTTGAAGACTGAAGATAAATTTTCTCAGTAAGAAGTGATTTTTTTTTAAACATTATTATTGGCAGAAGTATTTGTCACCTTGTCCTGGTGAGACTGATTAGAATCATTTTGCCAGTTAATTAAACTACATTCAGCCTTTTTATATATATATATATATATATATATATATATATATATATGGTTTACTTATAAGAAAATATTTTTGCATTCATTAGCCAAATAGCCAGTACTGCTTTCAGTTGAAATTTATAAAATGTTCTCTTCAATCAATTTTATGAAATCAAGTTTCTCAAGTCTAGTACCTGTTAACACTCTTTTCAGTATTGTTGAGGTTTCCTTCCTAACCTTTTATTTGAAGTGGTGTGGAATGTCAACATCATGATTATATCATATTTTTCTCCAAGTTACATGTGCTATCCATTTTAGTTGTTGCTACTGTTGAAAGTCCCCCAAGTTTTTTATGGCTTCTGTTAACTGGCACAGTTCTTTGTGATTCTGTAGCATCAGTCCACAGTGGTAAATTGTTGGAGAGTAGTTTTTTTTTACAGTGGAGGCTTATATTTCAATAAAGTTGGTCCTAAAAAGGGTCCAAAGCACAAAACGTTAGGAACTTGCAATAATAATTAATGATGCAGCAATCTAGTTGTGATGGTTGATACTTCAATGTCTGACAGACTCACTCAACTCCACTGAGCCCAACTGGCTACCGCTACCACTATTACTACTTATGTGTGGGAGAGTCTATTAATAATAGAATAGGTATGTTCAGGTATGACATAAATAAAGAATGGTCTTCATCAAGATCCACTAACTTCCTTTGCTCAAACCCATTTTTAACCATTGATTTTAGAAAGCTGTTATATACAGCTGGGAGTTTAGATATTTCTGAAAGAGTTCGGAACTATGCATAACATCCATATGAAAGTTTCTATCTGATGAGGTTATTTTAGAACATGACTTTTGTTTTCAGCTTTATCTTTTTGGTGTGTGTGTGTATGTATGTATATATAACTAGAGAAGTGACCTGATGATAATAAAAAAAATATATTTTCTGGGAAAATAAATTATAGTCATGGAAACTTTGTCTTTTTGTTAATTATTTAATTAATATTTGCTCTATTGTTACACTGAGCTCTGTGGATTACATCCTCTTTGAAATTATCCACACATATTACCAAACCCTTCATTACCTTTTATATATATATATATATCAAGTTGACATTTAGGTCAAAAATATAGGGCAACAATCTGTTTCATGCATAATCATAATCATCAGGCCATACAGATTACATTTAATCATATAACAGACTGTCAGTACAATGTCCAATTTTATATTTACATACACTCTACCCCTAATATTGAGCACTTTAATCCATAAATATAGCATATGTTGAAACTCTATTTTATCATATATATATATATATATATATATATATGCTCTCTTAATAGTGGTGCTGAAAAGTTCTCAATCTGATCAAAAATGTATCCTCCACCAAAAAAAAAAAAAATCTAATTGTTCACATTCAGATAAGTGGGTGATGCTGAGAAGTTTTTTTTGCACTCCTTTGAATTTCTATCAGAAAATTCTTTTCCATGCTGTGGTTGTATCGGTAAACAGAAACGCACACACAGTTTAATGGTCCCCAGCCAGATCTGTCAGTCTTAACAATAGGCTATCAGCTTGGGTTTATTTATCGTGAGAAGTTTTATAACATTGTTTGAAGATCTCTGCCTCATATTTTGCATGCACCTCAGAAAATCCACTTCAAAATGCTTTGTCAGGCTCTTGGCAATTTTAGTTCAAACAGATTTTTAGTAGCAAATGTATATTAAGGTCAGCTAGCTTAAAGATGATCAGCATTCAAATATTAGGAAATTTATAAAATCAACCCTCAGGATGGTTGCTGAAAAATCCATTAATAATCTCATATGACTGGAATCAGTTATGGAGTCTGCCAGGAGATCCTGCTATGTTGCCATTTGTGTGTGTCTCTCTCTCTCTCCATCTATCATATATATCTATATATATTGGCATGTTTGTGTGTGACTACTGTTAAACTAGGTATTTGTAAACTTATTATTCTTTCTTGTATATGAATGCATTTTTTCCTAGACTTCATGTGTGTTGAAATTATTCTGATGTTTGTTGATATATAGACACATTTAATCCAGTACAGAATTCAACCAATCTTGATATGTAACATACTTGTGATACACACTCCCAACTTTAAAATGTATATAAAAATAATGAAATCTCTTACTAAAAAAAAAGCCTTAAAAATTCAATGATGAACATGGCCATTATGTACTGACCATATTCAGTAGTTAATTGTATGTCTAATTTTATGCAAATTTTAGATGATCTAAATAGCATTTATACCTTTTGTTAGAGTAGTATCACTAAAATCTTTGAGAATGTCTAATTGATGAGCTGAAAGTGATTGGAATCAAGAAACATTTGGACATTGTCTACACTCATTAAATTCAGCCAAACCCTTGTTCACATGCAAGAAAAATATATGTACCTTGTAGGTCTTACTCTGGTATTGATTAATTCCTTTTTCACAGCTTACAAACCTTTTTGCAAGTTATTTAAAACAAGAAAATATTTTTAGATTGTGATTGTTTTTTTTTTTTTTAGTTTTTTATTTTGAGATAATAATTCTTACTCTAGTAACAAAGCCATGATAAAATTTACCTAATGAAGATCATATGCACTGTTATAACAACCCTACATTGACACATACATGCACAAGTATGAATAAACAGATATTTGGAAATTTGTTCAATCATATATAAAATATGTTCCCATACACTAATAGACTTACATATGTGTATACTTAGTTTCAAATATGCACAAATGTTTTCTTGCTTGCAAATGAAAAGTATTTTCATGTGCACTTAAATGCATCTATAAATACATGTAAAAAAGCATGTTGTAAAAAGCTGTGTCTATGAGTACAAGTGTGCGAGATGCAAACGTGTGTGTTCAGTCTCTGAAAAGAAAGCCAATAAGAATTTTCTGTAAATAGTCAATTTTTCTATAAAAGAAAGTTTTCAAAATTACCCCTGCATTGTGGATTTGAATATTTTTCTCATTTTCAGTATAATCAGATTTTGAATTGCTAATGTCATAGTTTTCTGTTTTTATAATAATATATTCCAGGCAATTTCTGAAAGCAGGTAGGAGTAAACATTAAAAAACAGAAATTTGCATTTTGAAGAATTTTATGTCTTGGGGCCTGAAGATAAAATGTGATAAAGAACTGTATGATTATGCAAGGTATGATTGGAACAAATATGCATGTTTCTTTCATACAATTTAATGAAATTGCAACTGAAAAGCAAAAAAAACATCAAACTGTGAACATGATTAGTGAGTTGTCTGGTCAAAAATATTTAGTCCATTAATTAAAGGCAATAGGAATTTCTGTTAGTGCAATACTTTTGGAAGATTGTGAATGACAAAATCTTCTGGTGTTAATTAGTTAAAATTGTAATGTTTCATACTTGACTTCCATCTTAGTATGCCTTTGGGTCCAGAGGACTAATTTGACTGTGTCCATCTCCTCTGAATGTAATATGAAACAATTATAATTGGATAAGAAATCACAAAGAAAATATTTTATCATACTGAACTCTTCAGCTTCCCAATGATTTTGTTATTGTTGCTTTTAAACCTCTTACAGTGAGATAGCAGTATATTTGTTAAGAAATGTGATATGTGTTAAGAACTTGGATACAGATTTACTGTGGAAGACTCAGAAATTAGAACACTTTCTATATGTTTTATCATAATAAATCTGACAATAATTTTGACATAAAAATTGCAGTTTTAATTAACTAAGGAAAAAATCTGATTTTTTAAAAAGGCTTCTTGGTGAGTTGAGAACTTTTCTGTGCCATCAACATATAATTTTAACTCTTTTGCAAATAGTTAAATTATATATACTTATTTATAATTTTGTCTGACACTTTAAATTACTGGTTACTTTTTGTTGGAATGAAAGGCAAATCATTTCACTTAGCCTAATCATCATTAGAATAAATGATGAATTATTGGTCATTTTTTGACAAATACAAAAAGCAATTTTAATTTTTGAATTCATCATTTTTCTCAGCTACATTTTATAGAGAAATTAATGTCATACATTCATTTTCACTTTCTATTTTTTTGCCAGCACAAATATATATTTTCCTGTGACAACTTTTTCTGGGGGAAAAAATCACTTTATGCCAGAAATAAGATTTACTGTTCCTTCCATCAACCTTAAACCTCATTTTTCTTTCATGAACAGTAAGACTGCATTCAGTTGTATTTCTTTGAAAGTATTACTTACTTGATGATATTATATGAAACTCAACCCAACAAAGAATATTATCTGTCGATAATAAAAATTTGTAGAATTGAGCATTAGAATTTTCAACTTTTCCCTGAAAACTATTTGATCTCCTTGAGTGTTTTTGATATCCTTTGCTCTTGCACTATAAACATTGTCATCTCAAACATTACGTTTGATCTTGTTTTGAAATTGCACATTATCTGGATTATTAAAACAAACACATTGGCTTTTCTGTTTGCCACTCTAGTGAATTATAGCAATTCTACTTTGAAAGAATTTACTTCATCTTCACAACATATGGAATGGATTGAACCCTGAATCCCATGACTTCAAATCAAAAGCTATACCTATCTATTACATATTTTTCACCTTTGAGCACCTAACCCTGACCAATTCCCTGAACATGTCTTGCCTGAAAGCCAGATAGGTACTCTATCAGGCGCAGCATGTTTTGGGCATGACGAACTGTTGGAGCCCATTCATCTCCAACTCAAACCACAGCTGAAGTCCTCCAACCTGAAGCCTCACCATCATCATAGGATTGAGCTAATGGTCACATGTCTTTCTCCTGGCTATTGACTTCAGTTTAGAAAGTTTACTGACCATTGATGCTATGTCATTGCCACACTGACTGCATTCATATCTATGGAACCTAATATATCCAATTGTACTTGATAGCTGTTGACTCAACAAGAAGTTTCATCCACCCTTTGACAGGTCTTTTTTTTTAATCCTGATGGGTTTCTATCCATCGTCCTTAGTTGCCAATGACCCAACTATGAGGCAGCCTGACTTTATACTGTTTATTGTGGCAAATTATTTATAATACACATTTTTACATGAAATGTGTGCCTTAGTTAATACATACATGAAATCAGTTAATTATGATCAAATTTGTCAGGAAGAAAATTTATTTCTGTCTTTATTGTGGCAATGGTTTCTGGTTTCCTTCTACACATTTTGGAATTCAGAGTTTTACTTATTTTAGCCTGCAAATCTAGAAAAACTCGGTCGACTTTGCTATCAAGGTGAGGAAAGATGAATACATACTTTTCTGAGTGGCGTTTCTGTGAAAGTGAATGCAACAAATTTGAAACTGTAATTTTGCTTTTTTTTTTAGGCAAGAGAATGGCAAAATATTAAAATGAAAGAATTGCAAATTGCTGTCAAATCCAGTTCAGAGTCAAAAGTAAGTTTGGAAATTAATAAAGTTGTCTCCTCAATAGTTCATTTGATATTTAAAATGAGAAGTTGTTTTCAAAATTAATGAGCAAAATAAAATTTTTAAGTTTATTTTGAATGTAAGAAATAGATAAAACATGTTTTTATTCACAGATGACTATGGAATAGAAAATGTAAGTCTTGAATTCTAATTAATTGATACAGCATATTATTATGAGTGGAACTCATGCACAAACTTATTTTTAAAATCTCAGGTAATGTTTGTATCCTGATGTAAATATGAAACTTGAATTGACTTCTGTAATTTAGATATAGCATGTTCTTCTGGAGAGAAGAATGAAAGAAGAATTGATGAGACAACACAGTGTTTTTCAACCATATCTTATAGAAGCAGTCAACAAAGAGTCATATTATATAAAAGCCATAGAAAGTAATCTTCTACATTAAGCTCTGTTTAGATTTAACATATCTGAGACTGGAAACTTGTCCAAAAAAATGTCATTTTATTCCTGTAAGGAATTGAAAAGATCTCAAAATTATTGTAAGGGTTGGGTATATGGTTTTCGAAGAGCTTAAATTTTCACTTCCTAGCAAATTTTTTATATCTAGGCATTGGTTAAGATTCAAAGCAGCGATATTTATAAAATAATTATTTAAATATCTAATTGTATCTAAAGAAGATTCCCAACACTTAGCTGAAATGTGGGTGAACAGAAAATAACAAAATTTAGACATTAAAGATAATTTGTTATTATTGTAATCTTGTATTCCATTATGTTTGTTTTTCACTCAATATTTGATAAATTTTATCTCAAATTTAGTGGAGGTTAAGAATTATCATAATAGATTTTATAACAGAAAATGTATTTGAAGAGCAAAAAATCTGTTTAGTCATCTGTGGTCCATGTAGAATGGGTCACCATTTGAAAACTACTGATAAAAAATCACTACAATCTTGAGAGCAACTCAAGGTAGAGGGTTTTATTAAAATATTATTGATGAATGAGATGTGTGTTTTGAATGTATGTTTGCGATAAATCTAATTCTTTTATTTTTAATGAATTTCTCCCATTATAAGACTTGAAAGACACTCAAGTTAGAGGATCATAAACACGTAATGATAAACACGATTGTGTGATATAGGAGATGAATGTGAAGATTGTTGATAAGGAAGATAGATAAAATTGATGCTTGACTTGAAGTGAAGATTGTAGTGTTCAAGGAAGTACCGATGTGAGTTATTATAAAAAAGTTTGAAGGAAACTTTCTTCTTAAATTTGGAACATGGAAGAAATGAGGTTGATTCAGTTTGAACTCATGGAGCTAAATAATAGAGCTTATCCGAATAGTGATTTTCTCACAATGTTGCATCACAAAAAGCAGTTGATTAGAAAGGAAGAATAGTAGTTCTGTTTTTCATAATGATAACAACTTGATTTACTAACACTGTTATATTTCTTATGAGCATAACTTGTTAAAAATCTGTAGCATCAGTGGCAAATTTTTGTTGATTAACTGTGTTTGTATCTTCAAGGCATCAATCAACTTGAGACCTGCTTAATAACAGCATTAATGTCATGCTATTCTAAAATTTGATTGATTTATTTTTAAAACATAACATTTTTTTTCTTGCAAATCTTTTTAATCTACTGGCAAAATAATGATTAACAGGTTGAATGATTGATCCGTGAGGCACAGAAGTCAATATTAGCTTGTTTGCAGGATAAAGGAGAAAATGACATAGTATTATCTTCATAATATTCTTCAGACAATATTCTTTGATACCTTAAAATTTTCTGTAATTAAAAAAAAAATATATTTGAAATATTTAAATATCTGACCTAGCAACATGAAATTATTTATAATGTGATCCTTATACAGGGTGTCCATAAAGTTCGTGTGCACTTTAAAAAATTATAACTTTATTTGTATTTGCATAGAAATAATTTGTAAAAAGGATTAGAAAGAAGTAAATCTATATTTTTTGAGGTTTTATTGAAATTTTATTTCATTTTCCACATGTCCTCCATCATTAGCAATACAAAGGGTAATACAATTTTGCAGTTCACGGAAAACATTTGCCAACTGATTTACAGTAATGCCTGAAATCACATTATTCTTTTGCTGTTTTTATAATTACTAGTAATTCATTCCATGTTAATATATTTTTGTGTTCTTTATAAATTATTAACAATTCATATTTTGGTGGAGGCTATTTAGTTCTCACTTTTTAATCTCAATGATGTCCAAAAGCATTTCAGAGTCTAATATCGGTGACAAATTATTTTTTCCATATAAACCCTCTCACTGCTCTAAATAATTCAAATTTTGCTTGGCAAGTGCTCAGATGAATTACATCCCTTGGTTCTTCCACTCCCTAACATTCATGGCTAGGACCTGTTACATTGTAGCAAACCATCCACATTCCCTCTGTATTCCATTGGTTAGAAGTTAGTTCTACTAATTACAGCTTCTTCTCATGAACCACTGCTCTGTGGAGCTGTATCCCAAGAGGATATGGAATCATCTCCCAAGAGGGTGTTCCTATCACTACAATCTTAACTTATTCAAGTCTAGGGTTAAATGTTATCTTCCTCTCTTATCCATATAAATTTTCTTAATGTAACCCTGTACCTTGAGTGGCTTGGTACAGGGTGAACCTTGATGTAAAAAATAAATAATGACAGTAAAAGAATATTTTGAAATACATTATCATCATAGATTGACACAAAAGAATTACAATCAACTTATTTTCTTTTAAATAAATGTTTTAATTTATTAATAATACAGTGAACAAAATTTTAACAATACAATTTTTTTTTTTTTAATAAACACAAGCAGTTATTCAGCAACAATTGTGACTAATACAATGATTAAAATTTTGATATTAAAATTGATACAGTAGATAAAAAATACAGGATGCAGAGAAAATGTAATTCAATTATTTGTATTGACTGTATAAATATTTTATTAAATTAGATAAATGCCTTGTTCCACAAATATGAAATTGATATAATGAGAAGATATTCACTTTGCAGAGCTCTCCATGTTTGATTATGATTGCATTTTAAAATGGATAATGCTCAGTGTTTGCCAAGCAATTTGTGGTCCATTACTTGATAAGCCAAAAATAATTTCACCTGTGCTCACATTGTGTTCAATTTGAATTGATTTCTGTTTCAATGTGATTTTCTATGATCAAATGATTTGTTCTTTTTGTCTAAGATGAAATTATAGATAGTACCATTAAAATTTAAAAAAACAGATAATATATAGATGATCAAAGCCAATCTTTTTTTTTTGTTGTCATAATTCATCACAGAAACTTTGTAATTAAAACCCAGGATTTTTGGCTCTGTATCAGGCCTTATCAAGTTACCTTTTGTAGTATTGTGATTCTTTGAGAGAAATATCTTTTATTCTATATCATATTGCAAATATTTTAAATTTTTGCATGGATAGTGATCATTATGAAAGTAAAAGTAAATAAATATAAAAACAGTAGTCTTAGTTCTATATTATAACTGAGGATGTTAGTAAGCATTAAAGAGGTAAGAAACCATTCTTGGGAATGATACGTTATTAATATGACAGGGATCGTTACCAATATCTCCCCACCACTTCAAAAAAGAAATATGGCCATTTGGTTAGATTTTGAGAATTTGATGGATTTATTTTATTTTTACTGCAGAACAATATAAATTTAATCTATTTAGGGTTGGAAATACTTAAATTATTTCAGGTTCAATCAGTTTTTTAAATCAAAGGTTATTTCTCCAAAAACAGAATTTCATCTCTCGTGGTCTAAACCTGACTCAAATGCACAAGGTTAGACATTTATCTTTAAATCACAGCTTCATGAAAAAAACACACAACTCCAATCTCTTCTCTACTGAATTATTAGTCACCAAAATTATACCTGTCTGGGATTTTTATCAAACCAGAAAAAAATATTTACAATATTTTTTTTTTTTAAGCCTTTGTATGAAAATTAACACAAACATTTTTTTTTTTTCTTGTGTACAGTTTGATATTTCAAATTAACTTTGATAGGTTTTAAAACTGAAAAATTTTATATTTTTGAACTATAAAAAAATAAAAAAATTTTTCTTTTAAAGGTTCTTAAATAATTTATAATAATTTTATACTCATCATTTGAAATTCTGAAACTAAAGTATAGAAAGCCAGTGTTAGAAATTTTATTTTATTTATTTTGTTGTAATGGTTTGTCTTAAGTAAGTATAAAACCTCACTAAATACCTGATGATTTTGTTAATGAGATTTTATTTTTGTCTTTATGAAGAGGTAATTGAAAATAAATTGATAGCTGATCTAAAAAAAAAAGACATACAATCTTTTCTTAAATGAGGCAATTAGTGGCTTGTTAATTTTAACACCTCAAAATGACTTTTCTCTATTAAGCAAGTGAAAGAGCCATTTTGTCTTCCATTAGTATGGCTGATGCTAATCTCAGAAGAGTGACTCATTGGACTGTTTTCACCTGACATGCATCAATTAAATCTTGCAGCTAAGAAAGTTGTCATGCTAAACAATTTTCTTCTCTAGAATCCATCTTACATATTTATAAGTCTACTATTTGTTTTTGCTTTGAATATTTGCTGCCACATCTGGTCTGGTGACCCTGTTATATATTTAGAAATTCTTGAGAAAATTCAAAGAAGATTTTTAATATTATTGGTCCTGACATCTTGGCTTTTAGTCCTTTTCCGCCACTGTAACGTAGCTTCTCTGTCCCTTTTTCTATAAATACTTTCATGATAATTTTTTCTAATGAACTTTCCTCTATGTTACCTTGACCTTATGAATTTAAATGCAGTACTAGATTATAAGCTAGGTCTCACCATTTTACAGTTGAAATGGCTAGATTCTTGTTCTTTTCTTGTCCTCTCTCCTTAATAGTAGTTTTTCTCATATTCTCTAACAATCAGTAACCCCTTGCATCCTAGTGGCTTTATTGCCTTGCTTGGAATGAAATTATTAAAAAACATTAAGAGGAAGAAGCCTAATTTTGAAGTGAGCATCTTTTTATGACACTGATGAATGGCTTCTTCTGCATTTTAAATGGCACTTGCAACAATGATTGCTTTAAGAGCTGTCATTAGAGCACATGCTTATTGAATGTTTTCATGATTTTTGATTTTTTTTCTTTTTTTTTTTTTTTTTTTTTTTTTTTGTCATGAAAAAAAATAATTGGTTAATGGTGTTGACCCCACCCCATTCCACTAGGCTATAAATATCAAATTTAAAACTACTCAACACTTAAAAAAATAGGATTTATTAAATGATTACTCAGAAATTTGGGTTCTAAATTTTGATTTCTTACTGTAAAAAAATGAATGACTATTAATAAATTTATTCAAACTATCAAATTGTTTATGCAACAAAATTGCTTTCTAATTAATTTTTTCAAATTCATAAAGCTCAGTCTACAAGAACATTAGGTAATTAAGAAAGTTCAAAAAATTATGTGTCATTTTAGGCATGCCAAGTAATAAACGTTTTTTTTTTTTTGTGTGTTACCTGAAAAGAATCTGATACACACTTGAAATGGCAACTTCTCAAAGAAAATATTAAAATTATAAATTTCATAAATAACATTCATAAAAATAATGAATTGGCTTTTAATTATTTTCGTTGGTTGTCTCATTCATAAAAAGAGTAGTATCAATAGATATTTTTTCTGAACAGTGGATGGACATGTCTGTCTAAGGAACTCTGGAGTTGGGAAGCTGAAAGTAACATCAATTAGCTCAGTGATGAAATTTTGCTCACATTAATTCTATATATATACACACACACACACAAAAAAAGTGTAACAGCAAGATTGTTCAAATTATGTCACAGCATTTGATAATTGTCCATCCTACAAAAAATGTTTAATATCTAAAAAAAAACCACTAAACTAATTGAGTTTCTTTTTTTCCATGTTTTCAGAGATGTTTAGCCATCTTGACACCATTTGTCGTAAGAATCACTGAAAAAAACCCTTTTAGTTATCCAGCTAGAAAGAAACAGGTTAAAATCGTTTTGTGTCAGTCCTACTATGTCTTCCCAACTGAGCAATGGTGAAATGAAAAAAAGATCATTCAGGCCTTCACTAATGGTACCAACATTCATACTCTTCAAAGTCCATTCAAGAACCATCAAGAGAATGGTGAATAAGTTTAAAAAGTGAGGGAAGTAGAGAGGAAAATTGGATCAGGAGGTCACAACAACAAGAGGGATCTTCATTTCAACTTTGAACAATAAGAATGTATTTAGCTTAAGTAGAATCCAATAGTGTTATAAAAACCTTGGAGAATACCAGTAATCTTTAATTATTTCTAAGATGCAACAGTTCAAAGCTTAATTTAACAATTGGACAATTTTGCTGTTGCATGATTGTATATATATATGTATATATATATATATATATATATATATATATATATATATATATATATATATATATATATGACCATGAGACCTGTTTGAATCTCATCAATGGCCGATTTGTCAGGAAGACGACTTCCTGATATTATTGGTCTGGGGGGGGGGACAATCCCAGCATGGGGTACCTTTGGAATATGCCTGAAAATCAAACCACAGGTTTTCTTGAAAAGGCCTTGTACAGTGAAATTGGGTAAACGGAAAACTTGATATGATCGAAAAGCTGTGCTTTAAAACAAAGTCACATTTCATTGTGACTGAGGGTTTGAAATTAAATGGTGTTGTCCAGATTTTTTATCATTCTAGATAACATGTTCTCTCCCAGAAACCGTAACTAAGGTCTGCTCAGCATAGTTGCAGTATAAACAACAGGTTAGCTCTGTGGATGTTGAACAAAAACAAATGTGCCTGAGTGAGAGCCTGCAATAGGCATTGACCTTGAATATGATTATATATAATCTGCAATGGTGATTAATTTGAGAATATTTATAGATGCAGCATTATTTTATTATTAAATTTGTTCTATGTTATTATTTTATCACTATACAGAGCAACCTCGGTTCTTGAACATTTGTCATGTTGAACAAATCTGTTTTCAAACAGAATATTCAAGATGAAAATACCTCAGTTATCAAACAAAATTTTGGTTCTTGAACAACATTGCCAAACTGAGTTAACCCGAACAGAATCATTTTTGAGTCAACTGCCATTTTTATATACATTTGTGTGTTGTGCTTTGCTTTTCTTTTCCAGTTTTATTGAACTGTGCCCCTTCTCCCTTTTTTCCTCTTCATTAGTCATCTGTCATGACTCCAAAGAAATCTAGCAGTGATTCTGGTAAAGGAAAATGAAAAGTTAAAAGAAAAACAAAATTGATGATATCTCTTCCTCCTTCGGTTTCATAGGGCAAAATCAACAGTCTATACTATTCTCATAAATAAAGAAATGATCATCTCTTTCCTTCCTCTTCCACTATCAACTCTCTTACAGGTATGGTAAAAATTAAAATGTTTGTCTATATTTTATCTGTTTAGTATTGGGTTTTTTTTTTTTTTCTTAGATTTAATGATTTTCATTAGTTTTGTGTATAAACTTGTGCAAAATATTGTTTTAAAGTTTAAATATGCAATGGTTGGGACCAGGAACGGATTAATCCATTTTACATTGATTCCTATTGGAAAAATAGTTTCGGTTATACGAACATTTCGGGTTACGAACGGGTTTCAGGAACAAATTAAATTATGTGAAAATGACAAAATTACCATAAAAGAATTATATTCGTCAATATTAAATTTTTAATTCAAGTTGAATTTTTCTTTCTGGAATAAAATACCTTCAACATGTAAAATTTAAATATATGCGATATTTTTTTTTTTTAATATATATATATATATATAAATTGTTACAAAAAATCACAAAAAAAATTTATGAAATTTGTATATGACGTCAAAATTAGCGAAAATATTTAATCCTTTAAATATTAGCTTACCAAACATTTGGTTCAAATATCAATGAAAGTAATTCCCATTTTAAAAATACTTATAATTTATTTATATATAATTATATTATAAAATAAATATAAAAAAATTATTTAGCATAGGTTTTTTAAAATTTGGTTAAAAACTTGATTTTCTAAAAATAAAACCTCAGTCTTCATATGAATGGACAGGAAAAATTTTAAACACATGATTCAATTATGGCTGTATATTCTTTTGTTCGTACTTTTTTTTTAAACAAAATTTTGGTTGGTAAAAAATTTGACCCGCTGTTTATATATATTTAAAAAGAAAAAAAGTCAAAAGATTTTTCATTGACTTATAAAAATATATTTATAATTTAGGAAATTTATATATATAAATATGGTTTTATAGATATAAATATTTAGATATTATATGTCAAATATAAATATGGGTAAAAGGATAAAAATATTGTGGAGCAAACAAAATTTAAATTTCTATAAATCTCCTAAAAGGAACAATAAAAATAATTTCAAATTCAATTAAAAAAAAGCTATTGAATCTGATTCCAAAATATATTCACTATAGAATACATATCGGAGATATAATACAAAAATTATTCATAATTTTGTTAGGTATATATTATTAGCGTCTATTCTAACGTAATTTCAATGAAGAAATAAATTGAATAACATATGTATTTTTCTTTTCTCCTCAGTAATTTTATAATTTAAAAATTTAATAGTGATTAAATTTAGATTTTAAAATTAAAAGTTTTAATTTTAAATATCAAATTTTATCATATAATTTAATAATTATTGGTTAGAATAAAAATTTTTAATATTACCAGAAAAGCAATTTTAAAGATTTGAATAGCTATTTTAAAAATTTTTTCGTTGTTTTACATTGTTTTGAATTTTCCTATACTTGTATTTTTGATTGGTCATTCTAGCTTTTGTAAACAACGTTTTTCTTAGTGAAGGATCGTTAATTAATTTGAAACTTTTTAAAACCATTTATTTTACATTCAACATCATCACTTGATAAGACACCAGAGGTGTTGAAACAAAATAGCTATTTTGTAGTGATTTTTATAACATATTTGTTATAAATTTTTAAAAAAATAAATTTTTATATAAAAATATATATATATATATATATATATATATATATAATACCCTAAATATAGTTATGCTTATATTTAATATATTTTAATATATATATATATATATATATATATATAAATAAAAAATTGAATATATAAATCATATAAATATACTTTGGATATAATAAATATACCTTTGAGTTTAAATCAGGCCCAATAAATTACTGTTGAATAAGTTTAGTATGAGAGCTAAGCATATAATACCTATATATATATATATATATATATATATATTTATATATATAAAGGAATTGTTTACTATATAGTGAAAATTTTGTCTTTTTAAAGTAAAATCTCTTCATATGAAATTTTTGACAATTTCCTATCCTGATTTTATAAAATATGACAAATGAAAATTTTTTTAACAAACCCATATAAATTTTCTATATACTGAAAGAGGATTACTTTTTTCAATTATTATTTTATAATTTTAAATTTAAAAAAAAATATATCAAAATTTATATATTGGTTATAATCATTTATTCAATAATCATTCCACGAAAAGAAGGAGATGAATCCACAAATTAATTCTAAGATACAGTCCATGAAGGAAATTGAAATTGAAAAAATTGAAAAAAATAAACAAACCATTTAAAAAACATCATAAATATTTCTTTTAATCATTTTTATTAATTGTCATTTTTATTTTTTAACAATGACAAACTTTATTCCTGTTTCCATGAATTTAAAGTCTTGCTTTTGTTTTTTTTCAAAATATTTGTTGAAAGTTTTAAAATTTTTTTCCTTCAAAAACTTTAGTTTATATATATATATATATATATATATATATTTATATATCAATATATATATATTTATATATATCAAATTTTTTTAAATTGTTGTTTAAAAAGAAAATGTTTATGTAAATTTTTAAAATAGATAGGTTATTTGATTTTTATTTATTTTATTTTTATTAAAATAAGGAATATTTATTTAAAATAATATATATTTATATATAAAAAATATATATATTAAACATACATTATGAAAATTTATTTTTAAACAAAATATATTTTGAATATAAAAATGAATTTAAAATATATAAATACTGGGAACAGAAAGTGATGAATATATTTTTTATCTATATTTTTATATATAAATATAAAAAAATAAAAAGGATTAAATTTAATTAAGTTCCCCCAATTTGCTTTTACATTAAAAAAAAAGAATTTTTTTGTCTTATTCAAATATTCGCGAAAATCTTATAATTTTTAAAAATAAGAAATTTCCAGGAAAAATGGTATATTTAAAAATAACCCAAAAAATATTAAAAACTTTCAAAAACTGAAACAAATTCTCCACATATATTTAGAAAAAGAAATTTTTTTTCAAATAGGACATCTTCAAAATGAATAATTACATTTAAAAAAAAAAATATCCAATTTTCAAATAAAGGGTATGTATTACAAAGAATATTTTTCTAAAAATTTAAATCATGGTAAATTTTTTAAAAAGTTATATAAATAATATATGAATATATAAATATATATATATATATATATAAATATATATATATATTTACATATTATATATATATATATATATATATATATATAATATATAAATATTTTCTTTATATGTAAAATATTATACAAAACTTATTCATATGTTAGGTAAAGTTTATATTTCTGGGTTTTAATATTCAGAATATATATAAATATATATTTTTTATATATATATATATACAGATAAAAAAATTTCGTAAATTTTCATTTGCAAAAAAAAATTATATTTATAAATATATATAATATATATATATATATATACTTATATATATTTATATATTATACATACGTACATACAAAATTCACACTTGTTTTTTTATTATATGCATATTTATATTTAAACATGTTTAATGAAACCATTGATATTATATTTTTTATATAATTTAATATATTATATATATATATACATCAAAAATTTTTATAAAATTTTTTGAAATATAACATATACATATTTTAATGAAATATATATATAAATAAAATATATATATACATATATTTAAAAAAATATAAATGAATATATTTTTGACAGAAATATACATAGAAATATACTTCATTTTATATATATTTCATTTTATGATTCATATATAGTATATATGATATATATATATATTTATGATATATATTTATATAAATATATATATCCATATAATATAAATATATATGACCATATAAATGCATACATTTATATACATAGATATATATGTGTATTATATATATATTTTATATATATATATATATATTTAATATATATATATATTATATATTTATATATATATTTATTATATATACATACATATTTAATACGAATATATATATATATATATTTTTATATAAAATTTGTTTCCATTTACATGAAAATTAAATTTTTTTCTTTCACTTTTCGTAATAATATATATATATAAAATTGCATATATGTATATATTTCAATATCAATATATAATATACATATATATATATATGAATTTATTTATTTATGTATGTATATATATATATATATATACATTGATTTATATATACATGGTGACAGAGCCCTCATTTGTATAGAACAATTATATATTTATATTGGGGGACAGGTCAAAATAATGATAGATATTTAGAAATACATTATATCAGAATGTGTGTATTTAAAGGTCGGAAAAATTCATTAGAATCACATAACTACAAATATATATTTACAATAAACAATATATACACAATTGTTTTTGACAATGTATATATGCCTTCTTTAAAATATATATATATATATATATATACATATTAATAATTAATGAAGAATATATACGTATAATATATAGGCAATATATATGAACTTAATTAATTTATATATATATATATATATATATTCACATGCCACATATATCATGAAATTCTATAGTAATATTTTTTTTTTGACCATCATTTACATAAGAACATAAATGAATTACGCAAAAATTTCTTTTTATAAAAACCCCCAAAAAAAATGCATTAGTTGTTCAGCGTAAAATGTTAGAATAATTTTGATTTAAAAACATCTCACTTTAATCTGATTACTTAAATTACTTATTTTAATCTTGGAATTTAGTAGTGTTCCCTGTCTAATGACAAGTCGAATTGAGCTATGGTCAGAATTTTTGACGTCTTCATGCATAGGGAGAATGTCTCAAAAACACTTTAAAAATTTATATAAAGAGGATCACAGTTAATTACGGACATGTTATGAAATAAATAATATATTTTGTTATAATATTACGACTTTGAACAATGGACGTTCTTCTTTCCTAATTTTGATTAATAAAAATGTCACGGAAGGTTTAAATTTTGTTGAAAGGGACGAAAAAACAACATTTTCAAAAATTAACTGCAGCGATGTAAATAAATGTCTTGGACAAAAAAAAATTAAAAAATGACCACTTTTTAAATACGTTTAAAATTATGGTCTTTTTTCATTTAAATTTATACATACAAACTTCCAAAAAAAATATATATCCTTTATATTGAATGTCTGGATATAGCTTATCAAATGTAAAAAAATGATAATCTGGTGTATTAAAATGGACAATTCCAGAAATTAAAAAAAACAAAACAATAAAAATACATATGTGCAAAATAAATGAACAAATTAAAAAGTAAATTTTGTTTATTTAAAACAAATTAAACAAATTTACCAAAAAATGTAATTTATTCAGTTGATTTTTGTTTATTTTCGTTTTCACGTAGCAAAAAAACCTAAACTAACCGAAACATTTTACTTCATTTTACAAAAGTGAAAGCTGTCTAAGGAGGAAACAGTTTGTATGTGGATTTTAAATTTATATATATATATATATATATATATATATTTATATGAATATTTCGATATTGGTATGAAACCAAAAAATGTTATTTAATACTGTTTTGCATTCTATTTAAGTTTTCTTCTTAATAATGCCTAAATTAAAATATATAAATTGAACTTTTTAGTTCTATTAATAGTGATATATATTAAAAATATTCCAAATAAATATGTGTTTACTTTCATAAAATCATTTTTTATAAAAAAATATACTTAGAAATAATGGCTCATATTACCCAATACTTTACAAGCCATTTTTCCATCTTTATTTTTTACATTACAATGGGAAAGAAATGGGTTGAAAAAAAAAAATTCATTTGTAAGATCTTTTATTGGATATATTAAGTGCTTTTATTTGTGAAATTTAATTTAATTTGAAATTTCATTTTAAAATTCCGATTTCGAACCACCCTTTATTTTTAAGAAAGAAGTTTTAAAAAAATATATTAAAGGGATAAACTTTAATCCTGTTCAAAAAACGAAATGATCCTTGATTGCCTCAAAATTAATTCGGAGAATTCCTTTTTACAAATATTTTTTTTATAATAAATAAAAAATAAAAAATTTCAGCGTTTTTTATGAAATTCCTTAATTTAAAAGTTAAAATAAAATAAGATATAAAATATAGTAATTTATATATATATGGGCTAAATGATCAGGATGTACTTTTCCCTTTCCCATCATTTACTAGATGCTTTTCAAAATATTCTTTCAGTTTATTTTCTTTCTTTTATAATAAACTTTGAAATTCTACGACGTTTTCCTCAAATTTCAGACTATCATTTTATTTTTAAAAATTTCTATTCAGAATAGAGGTATTTCTTTCTTCTAAAATTGCCTATCAAATAATTTTTTATTTTTGAATTTTTATTTATTATTCGAGATTAAACATGTATCATTTTTTCTTTTTTTTTCGTTTTGATCTTTTCTTGATATTTAGATTCATTCATTCAATATGAATTGAACATTTAAAATGATTATTCTTTTCAATATTTATTTAATTTTTTCATTAATATTTTCTTTATTATATATATATATAATTCATTTTATTATTCATTTTGTTCATTCTGTTTCGTTTTGAAATGATCTGATTTTGATTAAAAAAAAGGACAATTTATTTTCTTTTTCTTTTTTTTTTTATTGTATTTTTTTTCAATTCATTCTTCTTTTGATTTTTTAGTCTTTGAGACTTTTTTCCTATTAGATATAACACATTTAATTCATTTCACACACACATATTCATAATCGGGGATATCTATATAGCATTTTTATATTATATTTCTTTCTATATGATACCTTTTTGACAACCATTTCTCTTATTTATTGGTTGTATAAAAATTTACAATACATATCAATTCTCTCTTTAAAAACAAATAAATAGTCCTCTTGGTTCTCCAAACATTTCTTTTAAACTTTCGTTTTAATTGTTGATTCCATTCTTAAATTTCATTTAGATAACAAGTTTTCTTTTTTGAACATAAACACTTTAAATTGATTTAATTATTTCTTTTTACATTTTTTCAAAGTCCAATCTTTTTCATTATTAACAGGAAGATGTTTGGTTTTTTCATGTTTGTTTGTTTGAAATAATTTTTTTCTGTAAAGTTTGTTTCATTAAACCATTCAAGTCCTCATTTCTCTTATCATTCCATTTTTACTTTTATCTTTTTTTGATTTCATTAATTTGTCTTCCTTCCCCTAAAAGACAACAAAAATAATTAAATTCAGATTTTTTATAAAAACCTAATTTGTTAATATTAAAATTTCCATTTATTTGTTTTTTACATAATACAAGAGTTCATTAAAATTTTATGAAAGAACAAATATAATGTTTGTGATATCATTACAACCAAATTCTCTATATTTCTGAAAACAATTCTTCTCTTATATATACATATAATGTCAACAGCGTTTACTGTTTCGCAAAAGGTCATCCAAACAGGCATCCCAATTTTTCAAGCCAGGATTGAAACCATGAAAAGTCTGGTGGATTATGATCCTATTAACATTTTATTTTCATCTTTTCTCCAAAAGATAAATCTTCATATTTGTTTTTACGAATGAGGACAAATTTTTTGATTTTTAAAAGTTTATTTTTTCGCCAAAAATGTTTTAATTAAAGATAATTTTTATTTTATAAAGAAATAAAAATTAAAACTAAAAAAAAAGAATCAAAAAAAAAAAAAATAAAAAAAATTTGTAAAAAAGTCATTAAAATTGAAAATGTCTAACAGAAATTCAAAAATTTAAATTGGAGGACAAAAGTATTTTTCAATTTTTAAATTCAACTGATAAATTTCACATATTAATAAATGAAACATTACAGAAATTAATAAATTTTATTCTATTGGTTTTTGGATTCGTTCAAAAACTCCATATGATGATAAATTAAAAAAAACATGTTTATTGTTTGATAAATAATAAATCATTGAAAGCTTTTTTGATCATATAACGTTTTAAAAAAATAAATAACTAGGATCCACACACATTAATACACATATAAATATACCATTAACAGACAGAGAGTCATGAAAATATATATATATATATAGAACATATATTTTCTTAAAAAAAATATGAGGATAAATTGATATATATATTTTAATCATTTATTTAAAAAAAAGAAAATTATAAATATTTTATATTTATTTTTTTGAATGATTAAGAAAATATATATATATAAAACCTTTTATTTTAAAAAAATTTAAATATAAATATTTTACATTGAATTATTTTTAAAAATAAAAATATCAATAAACACCGGATTATATATTTTGCTATTCTTAAATTTTTTAAAATTATTAACAAATAAAGATGATGAATTTTTAATACATTTGTATATATATATATATATATGAATAAATTTACAAAAAATAAAAATAAATACTGTAAAAAATTTTTTTATACCGATTAATCATATATATATAAAATATTTATTATATATATATATATATATATATATATATATATATATATATATATATACAGTGGTTGGACAAAATAATTGGAACACTTGTTAAATTCAAAAAAAATATATTTAATATGGAGTTGGTCCTCCTTTAGCCTCACAAACAGCTTTAATACGTCTAGGAATGGAATCATACAGCTTCCTGACTTCATCCAGAGGAATTTTCAGTCATTCTTCCATTAAAACCTTCTCCAGCTCTTTACGACACGACGGTGGAGGATAGCGGCTCCTAACTTGTTGCTCCAAAATGCACCACAAATGTTCAATAATATTGATATCTTGAGATTGGGGAGGCCACTCCATGTGTTCTAGCTCACTTTCATGCTCTTCATACCAATTCTTAACCACTCGAGCGGTATGTATTGGAGCATTATCGTCTTGGAAGATGCAGTCACCATCAGGGAATAAAGTCTTGGCCATTGGATGAACATGATCTCCCAAAATGTTCAGGTAATCTTTGCTGTTGATTCTACCATGCAGGGCAACTATTGGACTGAGACATTTCCATGATATGGCGGCTCAAATTATCACTGATCCACCTCCATGCTTCACTGTTGGAAGAAGGCAGTTAGGGTTGTTAGCTTCTTTGGGCTGCCTGAAGTTGGGAAAAGTGAAAAACTGGACTTGTTCGAAAACATGACTTGCTTCCATTGGTCTGCAGACCAGGAATTGTGATCTCTGCACCACTTCAACCTCTTTTTGAATGTTGCGAGTGGAGAAAAGAGGTTTCTTCCCAGCGGCTCTTCCATGATATGCATCCTTATGGACCTAACGGTTAACAGTTTTAGTAGAAACTGAACTATTCAGGTGGTTATTCGACTCAGCAGTCACTTTGGCCGCATTTGTCCGATGATTTGCTGCCAGATTGCGTTTCAATGCACGTCAGTCCCTGTCAGTAAGTTTGCAAGTCCGGCCCGAATTGCTACGCTTGCTAGAGGTCTTGCCCTGTTTCTCGAATTGCATCAGTGTTCTTGATATGGTAGCTCTTGAAAAACCAAACAGTTCAGCAACCTTAGTGATCGAGGCTCCTACCATGCGAGCTCCAACAATTTGCTCTTTTTTCGAACTCGGAGAGGTCACGCATTTAGCTTAAATTTTACTAAATTCTAAAAAATAAATAAACACACAAAGACAGTAACATACAATAAATATAAATTATTAAAATAATAGATATAATATATATATTAGTTTTAAAGTTAACGACCAAATATATAAAAATAGGTCTTTGCTCGTGTTGGAATTATTTAGTCCAACTGTTAATAATATAATATTAAATTTATATATATATATATAAATATATATATATATATATAATATATATAGGCAATATATATCATATTTTTTTAACCTACGTTTTGGTGTGCGTCTTAAGTTTTTTATAAATTCCAGAAAAATCGGGGAAATTGATTATCCGATGAGCTCACGTAAACTCAATTAACTTGAAAAAAAACCATAAACGTAAAACATATATAAATATTAATAAAATTAATTATATAAATATATATATTTATACATATTTCATTTAAAACGACAAATATGGTACTACGATTAAAAAAATTTAAAATTCAGAATTTAAAAAGATTTTCTTTTTAAGGACACAGAATGTGTAGATGATCCAAATGTTCGAAATTAAAAGAGCTTTTCTATATATACTTTTAGCCATTATCAAGGATGATTTTATTTTTTTCAGTTTAGTTATGTAAATATTGTGTGTATGTTCCTAGAGTTAAACAAGATGTTTTATCAAAAGAACATAAAAGTATTAAATTTCATTTATCATAATTTTATTAAAATGGATTATTTTTTTTTTATTTATTAAGGTTCCATTATTTTTAATTTTTTTTTACATGTTAATGAGGTTATTATGTTTAGTATTTTATACTAGTTAATGTTTTGGATAAAACTTAAGAAATGTGTGTGTTTAAATTGGTTTCTAAGAGCTGTGGTCAGATAGATGTAAATTAGGAAAGTCTGGATTTAGCAAAAAAGTAGACTTGAATTTAATTATTTATGAATTCATTTTGATCAGGAAACAAACAAATAAAAATCATTGATTGTTTAAATGTTATTTGTTCGTTGTAATTTTGATTTTGCTTAACTGTTATTTTTGAGGATAAGGTAACATAATTAATATTTATATATTATATATATTTTTGTTTTATTCAATTTTTATTTTGAACATAACAGTTGAAAATCAAAATCATCTTGTTTAATTAGAAAAAAATTTTTTTAAACAGAAAATATTTATTGATTTATATGGGTTGCATGAAACTGAATGTTTTAATAATAAAACTGTTCAAAAAAATTATTAATACAAATCTTTTAATATCCAATAATTTATCCTTTCAATTTACATATAAGAAAGGAAGGGAAAACCCTTTTAGCCAAATATGAAGTTTTAAACTGAAAAATGATTATACATTTAATGGATTCATATTATGAAAAATTTTTCAAATTTAAAAAGAAAAAATTGTTAAACAAATAAAAATAACTTTTTAAAATTAAAAAGCATTTTTGTGTTTAAAAAAAAAAAAAAACAAAACCTTTTAACTTGATTATATATATATAAATATATATATATATATATAATATATTGGTATAAATAATAATTTGGTAACAGATTAAAATTTCTTTATATATTCTTGGTCAATTTAATATGAAATATCAAAAATAAATTTGATTTTTTAAAAAAAATTTAAGAAGCAATAATTTATTCTTGATTTAGTGTTTATGAAATATAATATATATATGAGAAAAAAATATTATTTGATATATTTTTTTATATACAATATCAAATTTATATTTATATTTAAAATATATTCTATGGTGAAACCAATTTTTAAATTTGAATCTGAATGAAAGATTTTAACAAAAGGACCCATATTATAAAAATATAAAATATATACATATCAATATATGGATAAATGTTAAATTATCAGCGTATTCTGTTTTAATATCTTTGTAAATTAAATAAAGACAATTTTTTTTTGAATTTTAATAAGCCATATATTTTCATTTTTACATAAAAATAATAAGTTTAAAAATGCATAACTTAAACTAAGTTTTCAATTTTTTGGGAAAAGAATAATAGTTCAATTTATATTTTCAATTCATTTTAATTTTTGACCATTTAAACAAAATTTAAAAATTTCATTGGAAAATTTATAA
Organism: Acanthosepion pharaonis; assembly: GCA_903632075.3. Taxonomy (NCBI): domain Eukaryota; kingdom Metazoa; phylum Mollusca; class Cephalopoda; order Sepiida; family Sepiidae; genus Acanthosepion; species Acanthosepion pharaonis. Next base: position 85,704 of record CAHIKZ030003978.1, read on the forward strand.
ATATGTTATATATATATATAAAATATGAGATAAATTTTATATTTCCAAAAATTTTAAAATAAAGTAATAGATTCAGTGCCAGTATATTTTTTTTCAAATATGAATAAAAAATTGAAAATATTGAAGAACGACTTGGATAAAATTATTTATTTTATTTCATATAATTCAATTAAATCACTTTGACTTAATAAAAATATAAAAATGGAGAATTATCATAATTAACTGTTTTAAAAATTTAAAATGAAACAAAATTTCATATTTTAAATAAATAAAAAGTTTTTTCAGGAATGAATAGAAAAAAATGGGGAAATGACATTCTAATACAATAAATAAATTAGGGGAATAATCAGTTTTTTTTAATTATTTGAAAAATTATTACAAAAATTGAAAAGATCAGGAAATTTTCAGACAAGGATTATTTTTTTACTCATAGAGTTAAATAAAAAATCAAACAAATTTTAAAGAATCTTAAAAAAACATTTATAAGAACATTATATTTTTATTTGAAAAAATAGGTTTTTAAAAAAATACGATTATAACTCAAATATATACAATATCCTGTATATCAAAAAAAATTATTTAAATTGTAAAATTGAATCCAGATGATTAAAAAAGGAAGAAAAATGTTATTTCAAATTAAACAAATCTGATGGGAGTTATGAAATAAGAAAAAATAAAAGATTTTAAATGTTATTTTCAATAAATTTAATTATATTTATAAATACTTTATTTTCTTTATAAATATTAAGAAAATTGCAAAATAAACCAAAACCAAATTTAATAAGTTAAGAAATATTTTGGAAAAAGAATATAATACACATTAAGAGAAAAATGTTGAATAAACCTAAAAAATATATAATATCAGGTTAAATTAATGAATAACAATAAAAATTTTTTTAACACATAATGGGGGAATTTTGAAATATAAAAAAAAAATTAAATATATACATAGTTTTCCTATTTTAGTGTTATGATAAAACATTTACAAAGAATTGATGATTTAAATAATTTTTTTGAGAGAACGTTAAGATTTTATGAAAACAAATGACCATTTTTAAAAATTATATGTATCGTTTGAAAAAAAATTGATAGGCATTTTTCATTGAAAATCATTGAATCTGTCATAAAAAGATATATTTAAAATATAAAAAATTTTTTAAGAATAGAAGCTATATGAATCTTTTATCTAAATAAATAAACGATTAATATTTATTTATATATAAAAATTTTTTTTAAACAGAACTTCTATCAAAAAAAATTATTTTCTTAATATTTAAAAAAGTTTCGCAATTATATCTCCTTTCAAGAAAATTTTTTAAAAAAGGAATTTACCTTATTTTATTAAAATTACATAAAAAAACAAAAAAATTTTCACACACTTTGTTCAAATAGATATATATAACCCATATAGAATTATCAATATAGTTATATAGAAAAAAAAAATTTCAAATATATTTAACAAAAATAAAAAGGGAAAAACAATATCTGTTCTTTCATTTATTTTTCACCAAATATTATAAAAAAAGGATAAAAAACCCCAAAATTAACTTTTTGGTTTAAAAAAAAAGTTAAAATTTTTTAATTTTAAAAAAATATATATATGTTAAACAAAATATTTTTATATCCTGATTTAGAATTTTTTTAAGAAGTTCATCAAAATTTAAAGAAAACAACAAAAACTAAGGCAGAAGGAAAATTCTTTTGAATAATATGTTCAAGGATGATAACTTTGAAAGAATTATTATTAAAATTCTTTTGAATTTAAAAATCTTTTTCATTTGTTTCTCAAATTTTATCTTTATATTATTTAAATATGATAAAAGAATAAACTTTTTTGAGAAAATAAAAGAAATTTTACCGAAATAAGAAACAATTCAGAAATGGTTAATTGGGATTATTTTTTGAACCTATTGATCATTTATTTTTCTCAAAAACACATGAATAAAAAGTTAAATCAAGAATTTAAATAGATTATAAAAAAAATATTTTTGGACATAAATGAAATTTAGAAAAAAATCAAGATTTAAAAAAAATTTATTTGAAATAAAAAGATGCAAGATAGTTTGATAATAAAGGATTCATAAAAAGAATTTGAATAAATGAAAATTGCAAATTTTTTTTAAACATTTTTTTAAAATTGTTTCAGAATAGGAAAAAAAAGCAGTAAATTGTTTATTTTTGATCATTTTTCTTCACTTAACAATGAATAAGGAATTCAACAAAAATTTTTTCATAGGTTTAATTTTTGGAATTTTATGTATCATCTATTTCTTTCTTAGATGTTATTTTAAGATATGAACAAAATAGAGAAATTTCTTTACATAAGAAATTTAAAAATATTTTAAATAAAAATTATGAAATTGATAAATTATAAAACTAGATAGCCAAAAATTAAATTTTACTTCCAACCAATATAATGATATTTGTAAATAGATTTTTTTGTACTTATCTATAAAAAAATTTTAAATGGTGATATTTCAGAATTTTAATATAAAAATGTGATATTTAGAAATATATGAAAAGGCATATCCCATAAATTTAAAAACTTTTTAGGTTTTTTTAAATTTTAAATTTAATTCAGATAAATGAAAAAAAAATTAATTTTTGCTATTCATTGAAAATTTACGGATTATACCTTGAAAATATATCAAATAAATGATATGAATGGAACAGACTGTAAAACCTGAATTTTTGATGATTCCTTTTTTAAAACGCTATATTATTATTAAAAAATAATTAATTTGAACAAATCAAAAAGTTTAGAAAAATTTTCCAAAATCCATGAAAAAAAAATTTCCAAAATTTTCAAGATTGTAGATATTTACCAAAAGACCAATCAACACACATTCGACTTATCTAAAATCTGTCTTAACATTTTACGACCAAAATTTAATTTTTGAATTTACCTTTAAAAATAAAATAAAAGATAATTACCCCTTTCTAGTAAGATGTAAAATTTTTTATTTTTAGATAAATTGGGAATCAACATTTTTTCATATAAATATTTTAATATATTATTATAATATTTTTTTTTTTTTTAAAGCATTTCAACCCCAAGCAAGGCGGGAAGCCACTAGACGCAAGGGGTTACAAGGGGTTACAGAGAGTTGGAGCGAGAGCAAATAGGAGTGATAGAGGAAAGGATGAAGAGAAGGATAGGGGATAGATCAAGGCATCTGGAGACGTCGATTGACATTACATTTGAATAGTTGGAGATTATAGCTATCAGGGAAACAAGAAAAGGGGAGGGAGTTCCACAGGCGAGAAGTGCGAGACATGAAGCTATTGGAGTAGAAGAGACGGCTACATTTAACAGTTTCGACAGTGAAAGGGTGAGAGCGAGATGCCAGCCTAGTAGAACGCTTAAATTCATGAAGTCTGGGAACCAGCGAAAGCAGCTCATCGGAGCAGTTACCATGAAAGTATTTGTAAAAAAAGACAGAGGGAGGCGACGGCACGTCTGTGAGAGAGCGACTGCAGACGAGATGCCAGATCAGGGCCAGTTACATTGCATATCCGTCTCTGGATTTTATCAAGGACCTTGAGACAAACAGAAGGGGCTCCAGACCATATATGGCAGCAATACTCCATGCAAGGGCGAATGGTTGATTTGTAGATTTGAAGGATCGATTCCGGCGAGAAAAATTTCCTGGCGCGGCACAGGGAGCCAACTTTCCTTGCGGTGGACGAAGCTATTGACTCAATGTATTTGTTCCATCTCAGGTCAGCAGACAACGTGAGACCGAGCAGTCGCAAAGAGGTGCTCTCGTGGAGTTGAGCGTCAGACATTCTAATGGGAGACAGGGAGAGTTTTCTGTGGTGGGTAATAGAAATCAGTTTTGTTTTTGAGGCATTAAAGTTAACCAACCAATTCCTGCTCCAGTCCACAACCGATTGGAGGTCCTTTTCGGCTTGGTTAGTTTTGTCAGCGACACTAGATTCAAAAACTGTCAGGATTAAAAATTCGTAATTTAGATGAAATCTAATATAGGAAACCGGGCCATCGTTGAAAGAAATTTGAATATATTGTGTCTGTGGTTTAATTATTGAGGTTTTAGTACCAAACATTTGAATTGTGAGTTCAATCCTCAGGGTAAAAGATGATAAGATTTTAAAGTCTAGATGAAACCAATCTTGAAACGATTAGAAAATAATTTGGGTTCTTCGGCGAATATGAACTTTGTTTAATTTATCAATTGTTTAGATCAAGAAAATGCGATTGAATATAAATGGGGAAATGAAGATAATATTTGCCATATTTTTGAAATTTTTTTATTGAAAAAAATTTTTGTTGTATAAATTTCCATCTTTATCATTTTATTAATTGGAAACCAAATTTTTTTAAACAAATACAAAGCAATGCATTTAAAAACTGGCGCTGAATTAGAAAAAGATCAACCAAAAACGTTTTAGATTTTAAATTTTATAATCAAATTAATAATAATAATGGGAGGGTTAATAATAATATCGTTATATAATATAATAATGCAAGACAGTTATATCGTTCCTGGTGAAAATTTGAGGAAAAATGAGTATTGTGTTTGAAAAACACCTACAACATTGTTTTAAATAAATAAATTTAAAAAAAAGAAAAAATTTTTCTTGAAAAAAAAAAATTAAAATGTTTAGAAATAAAATTTTTTATTTATTTCTTTTAAAATATTCTAAAACTGTTTTACCTAAGGAAATATGGCGTGAAACAAATGACATTCAATAATTTATAAAATGACAATTTAAAAAATTAAAAAATCAAAAATTAAAAAAAAAATCGAAAATTTAAAATCGATGTGTTCTATGAATAAAAAACAAAAACAAAAAAAAAAAAAAAAAAATAAAATTTATATTAAAAAAAAAAATGTTTCCAACAAAGTTGAGGATCATTTAATATTTCATCCGTAAAAAAAAAAAACTTTTTCTTGTGTTCTTTCTTTATATATATATATATATATATATATATATATATATATATATTTATGTATAACCAAAAAGTTGAATTTTAATAAAAATTTAAATAGAGAACTTTTACTGTATTCCGATCTTGTATCCGGACAAAACGATTATTTTTAAAAATTCAAAAAATTTTTTATAATTTTAAGTTCTGCTTTAGAAAGAAAATAAAATTGATAAACATTAAAAATCGAATTTTTGTTCTCTATCTTGAATCTTTAATTAAACTATTGTCCATGAAAATAATATGGTAACATTTTCACTATATACTATTTTTATATTATAAATTTATTTGAATAGAGATATCCAAAGAAGTTTCTGCAATGTTAAAAATTCCAATTTTGTTCATCTCACAAAGTCATTTTTATAACCAAGATATGTATTTCAGGTTTGATTTTTTATAAATTCTTTTTTTAATGTTAAACATTGATTTTCTTTCTTTGCTCATTTGATTAAAAAATTTATGATTTTAAATTTTTACCAAACAGATTATGAAAACAAATCATAACGCCATTTGGGTTAATTGAAATTAAAGATTTCTTAAAAATATGATTTAATGAGATTTAACAGTGTAAACATCGAAATTAGAACATTATTCAGACATTGTGGAGGTTTTGTCGCCAATTTGTTTAAAAAAAGAAATTCGTTTTTGCTTTAACCTTAATCAAGAATGAACGAAAAGAAAATTAAACATTAAATTTGCTCTTTGGGTACACTAACAAAAGTTCCACATGCCATGTTTAATGGATGAAAATAGTTATCAAACATTTAAATTTAAGAAAATTCTGAAATGGAAACTCCACTGCCTTAACCATTATTGAATTCATCTCTTTACTTTCCTCAATGACAGAATGGCCAATAGATAAATATACGTCAAAGATGGAAAGTGATGGAAAAAAAAAAAATCTCCAATTTTTTTAAAATCTTGGAATCAAACTTCTGTTTCACGTTATTTAATAGAAAATCGCAAAGTGCAAAAAAAAAACGGACAGTTTTAAAAATCAAAATTCAATTGAGAAATTATTAAAAATTGAAGGAAATTTTCTTTTTTTTGTCTTTATTTACGGTATATCAACATCAATAAATCATTTAAAATAAAAATAAATAATGAATGCAAGGGGATTTTAGAAAAAAAGGTTTGAGGACTTGAAAAGGATTGAATAATTAATTTTAATTTTTTCTAAAATATTTTATATTTAAATTTCTTTACAGTTAAAGATTTCAAAATATGCCTTCTTGGGAAAAAAAAAAAATTTAAAAAAACAAAAAAAAACAAAAAAAAAAAAAAAAAAAAAAAAAGAAAATATAAATTATATTTTTATCATTAGAAATCTTTAAATTATATGGAAAATGACTTTGTAAATTTGAAAATTTATGGAAATATAAAGTTCAATTTTCATTTCCAATTTTGCCATAGACTTTATCAAAGAATATAGCGATTAGAGGTTTATAATTTTTTCAATTTAAAAATGGAAAGAATTATTTTTTTGTATTTCTACAACATTAAATTTAATCTATTTTCTTCAAACTGAAACTGAATTAAAAAAAAATTTCTAATTTACCAAAGAAATTGGAAAGAATTTTTTTAGAAATTTTAAAATTCACTGATTTCCACCATTAGTATTCATCTGTCAGCACAATTTAATTTTAAAATAAAATCTTTGTGGAAATTATTAATACACGATTTTAAATATTTATATTTGTCACTATTTTACAGCATTTAATTTATTACAAACAAATATTTAAAATTAGTTTAAAAATTCATCAAAATACTATTTTAATAATTTTTAAAGGATATTTTTCATTTTTTGTATTCAAAATAGAAATTTCACCAAAAGATGGCCTTCTTCAATTTTTAAAATCAAACATGAACGTTAAACTTTTTTTTTTTTTTGGATCAAACCAATTGCTTCCTATTTTCTTTGACATTTCAGAAGGACATTTATGAATTCACCAAATCTTATAAATTTCAATTTCTTCAGCAACCATTTTACCAGTGATCATATGAAATTTTGCTGATTTGATTTTTTTTTTTTTAAGTATCTATATCTTTTTTGAAATTTTTTTGAAAAAGGTTTTTTACATTTTGTTTTCAGGTTTCATTTATTTTTGAATTGAAATTTCGCTATATATTTTCTTGAATTTATTGTTTTCTAGAGGATCGATATCTTCTTCTTCCTTTTGAATTTTCCTAAGAAATCTTCAAAAATGAATTTTTAATATTTTCTTTTCTTTGATTTCTTCTAAAATTCTTTTTTTTTTTTTTCATTTTTTTTTTATATCTTTCTCTTCTTTTTTTTTTAAAAATTTTTTTAATTATGACTTCATTTTTAAACAATTTCTTTCTCTGCATTCCAAGAAATTTTTCAATATTCTTTTTTTTTTTTCAGAAATTTAGAGTTTTTTTAAAGGAATTTTCTTTTCTTATATCTTTTTCTTCTTCTTCTTTCTTCTTCTTTTCTTATATCTTTGGTTTCTTCCTTTTTACAAAATTTTTCTATTAAATCTTCTTCTTTTTAAATTTCCTATTTTTTCCTTCTTCCTTCTTCTTTTTCCTACATCTTCTTATTTCTTCTTCCTCTTTTCTTTTCTTAATTTCTTCTTCTTCTTCTTCTTTTATATATCTTTAAATATTCTTCTTTATATACATCTTCTTCTTCTGTCAAAATTATTTTTATATTTAATTTCTTCTTCTTTTCTGTTCTTTTTCTATATCTGGTTTTTCTTCTTTTATACAATTTTTTCCTTCTTTTCTTCTTTTCTATATCTTCTTCTTCATTCTAATTTTTCCTGAATCTTCTTCTTTTGTCTTCTTTTCCTATTTTTTTCTTCTTCTTCTTCTTTCTTCTTTTTCTTCTTCTTTAAACATTCTTCTTCGTCTTCTTCTTCTTTTCCATATATCTTCTTCTTCTTCTTATATCTTATTTATTGTATCTAAAAATTATCAATTCTCTTTATTAAAATAAAAAATCTTAAAAAAAAAAAATATATTTAATTGAAACTTTATTTAAAATTTCTAAATTTAAAGTTTAATTAATTTATTTCAATCAAAATATTTTCAATTAATTTAAAATATTCATAAATTATCTTTTTTTTAAAATCGTTTTTTATATAAAAATTTTAATGACGTTTCATTTTTTAATTTGAATTTAAATTGTATCAGTGCTATTGATTATGTATTATTATTGAGTCTGGGTAATTTTTTCCTCTATTTTTATTTCTTATTTTTAAATTATATTAAAAAATTTATTTAATTGAATATCGTTTCCTTTGCCTGGGTTTTGGCATATATCTTCAAATCTTTTTTTCTTTTAAATTTTCTTTTATTTTAATTTTCTGAGGCCTTGACTGCAAATCTTTTTTAATTGTTGTTGTCATTTGTCAAATTTATTAGTTGGGCTACTATTTCATTGCCTGCTTAAACAAATATGTTTTTAATCCTGGCTAGGATTTATCCCTTTTGTGATTTCCGTAGTTTTCCGTTTATAAGGATTTCAAGGACATGAGATTCTTAAAAAAAATATATCAAATTGATATATTTGAATTTATCCTAAACAAATTGAAGATTTGGAATTTAGCTTATTGGTGATATAAAAATGATGTCTTTTGAAACTTTTGTTTCTCCTTATTCAAAATAATCCAAATGAAAAAGCTGATTTTCTCACTATTTTCATTAGTCATATATGGTCCTCATCTTTATATTAAATGATATATATATATATATATATATAAAATAAATTGAAGTTTTTAATTTATGTTTTACAAAATTAAATTTGAAGTTTTTAGTTTCCAACCATTTTTGAAACATGGTTATAACTGTGTAGCGAAAAAAAACATATTTTAAATCAGTTAATTTATAATATTTATGCTCTGTAAATTTACATTGAGCACTATTTTGTAAAAATAAAAAATATCAATAAGAACATCGGATTATATATCTTACTGTTCTTTCTTTATATATATATATATATATATATATATATATATATAATTTACGAATACGGGGTTTGAGACTACAGTTGTTTTAATTGGATGATTTTTTTGTTGAATTTTTTTAGCTTCAATAATAACTTTAATTTTTTTTGATATTAAATTTATGTAGATTTGGAGGGTTATAATGCCCAGGAAGGATCTGTCTGATTTTGAATTCTAAGTTCTTGTGGTTTCACAGATGTGTTATTTATATTCCACTTTCGTTCAATAAATGAAATGGAAGCCAGCGTGAAACTGGAATTATTTGTAATTATGTCATTAATCTGGAACTCTTTGTCTTGGAGTGAACACGTTGACCAATCTCAGAAGCCCGGATGCAACCCCCCTGATGAAGCCGGACGATAAATGTGTTTACTTTTTACTTTGTATCCTGAAAATGAGGTGGAGTCTTGGGAATAAATCACAATAGCAATAATTCGTCTTTGAATTTAGCCAACGAAAGGACATTTTTTAGGCATGAAAACGTAATTTAAAAAAAATTTGAAAAAAAGATAAAGTTTGAAGAATTTTTGTTTCATTGAAGAAACAAGATTTAGACAAGATTCAATGGATTCTGATCATTAGAATTTTATAAAATTTAGACGATTTCTAATAAGCAATAATATTTTTTTGTAGAACATTGTTCTAAACGCATCAATTCAGTTTTGGCGCCATAATTTAAAACTTCGCTTCGCGGATACCGCCGCTTGAAGGCGATGTAAAATTGCTAATTTTTTTCCATCCAACGAGAGAAATATATTTAATAAAACAAGACATCTGAATATGCCATAATTTTTGGCACCTCATTGAAGGGAGGACAAAGATTAATTCCAAAACAGATGTCTTATCAAGAATGGATTTTACACATTCTTAAGAAACATTAATATCTATTCAAATGGAAAGATTTGAAGGTTGATTTCATCTTGATGCAGAGGCGATTTTACTTCGCCTCAATACCAAATATGAATATATCTTATATATATTTAAAAATATCTTCCTTAGAGAAATGAATATATGCGATGTTTGACAGTCTAAATAATAAAAGATCTGGAACAACTTTCTATGTTGATGACCCTATTCAGGTTGTATAATAAGTGAAACTGTATCAGAAGGTAATTTATTAAGACATTTTATTATGCGTTTTTATTATGCATTATCCCACAACACGTAGATCAAATAAAGAATATAAGGACAATTTGCATTGCAAGAAATTACTAAAACACAGTGGTTAGAGATCCAACAATAAAGAGATTTTTATATATACAATAGATATACATGCAAGGATAACAGAATGTTTGTTGATTGTGGCAATTGAGACAAGGTTATGAAGAATGTTCATGCAGAAATTTATTCAATAAAAGTTAATGGTTTTGATTTGTTAGTGAAATTAAAATAATTTGGTTTCTGAAAAGAAAAAAATCAAATGTGTTCGTTCAAATATTAGTGTGCATGCGTGTGTTAAAACAGTTTTAAATTAGAATTTAAGTTATGAACAGTTGTTTGCCTTTAACTGTTTGGCTAAATTGATGAATTGTACAATTACTGTTTGTGTAGTGAAAACGTTGACTTTTTAAGTCAATTTTTAATTTGATTACCACGCGGACAATGGTCGATTGAGTGCTGTGTTGAGTTTGTTGAGAATTTTGAAGTGATGTTGAGTCAGTGAATTGACACGCGTGGAGTTTGGTAGCATTCACAAAAAACTTGATGACTGACTGACTTGAATTGAGTCATGCGGCTGTTTATATAGACTTTTGTGTCTAAAAATCGGCTCCAGGGAGCTTCGGCGGGAAAAAGGATCTGTTTTGACTTTTGCTACTGTTTGTGTTTCTTAACCAATAGAAGATTGAATTTACTGAAAAACGAAGTGGTGATTGGTTAATGGTTTTTTTGTTTTTCAATGGGAAGAATACATGTTTCTCCAAGAAACACCATTTTTACATTCCCGTCACTTTATATAGTATATACCTCAAAACCTTTTTAACCTTGTTCATTATCTACCTTGTACAAGAAAAAAAAAGATTATCCTCTTTGGAGGTTTAGTCTCGTCTAGGAATAAATAGTATATAACCCACTTGGTTATTACAGGGTCTACGCTTCTCGATAAAAAAAAAAAAAACAACCTTCAAATCTTAAAATAGCTATACAGTACAATACCATATAAAGGGTGTTTCATTAAGACGGATTAGCACTAAGGGTGTTTCTGTAAAAAATGAATTTCAACAGTGTTATTGGTGAAAATTTATTTAAGGTGGCAATTCGGTTATGTGCCAGGCGTGATACATGCATTAGCGATCAAAGTCTTTCATCAGTCCTGTTGGCTGCATTAAATTTTTTTCTTTGTCCAATGTTGCCATTTCTTTCTGCAGTAGACTATTAAGTTGCCATCTAGGTTATACAATTTTTTCTTTGAAATATTTACCCATAGATCAAATGGATTCAAGATGAATATTATACATTTCCATGAATGATAAATACCTCTATAAAAAAATATATTATAATCAAAGTGAAACCATTTTGGACTGAAAAAAAATGAATCTATCAGATTCCTGTTTTTAATTTAGATATATAAATCCATTATTCCATCGTGTCTCTTACATGGCAATTATGTGTGAAATATAATGTCTGAAAGAAAAAAAATTCATTAGTTTCTTATTTCCAAATATTTCAGAAGGTCCGACGGTAATGAAACACTCTTTATCCCAAACAAAGAATTGTTCTTAGGTCCTCGTACCACAGTTATGGTCAAAGGTTAGAACCAAGGAAGAACAACACGAACACAAAGAGTAGAATAACAAAGATAATTACAAAAGAAATATAGTACAAAAGTTGAAGATTTTTAGTAATGACTGTCCGTCTTGTTTAGGAAGTGAATTAATATTGTCTCGACTCGTTACCATTAATTCATTTATACCTCTTGAGAGGCGCAGTTATTATTATAGGTAAGTTCTCATAACATATATATATATACATATATAAAATATATCCCTTATATATATATAATAAGCTCTTGTGCAGGATATACCTTGACTTGGACGGATGGGTCCGTCTATGAAACTCTGGAGTCGGGAAATTGAAGGAGCATCAATCTTAAACTGACCAAGCTTTTACAATATATTATATATATATGCATATATGTGAAAAATCAATATATTTTTAGAGAGTTTTGCTCAAAAAAAGATAGAGAGAGATAAAATTTATAATTTATTTTTCAAACATTTTTTTATTTTAAAAACTATTTTACATACTGAAATTTTAAATCAAATAAAATGTTTTTCTTTTTGAAATGAAAAATTGACTCAAAACGATGTTAATAAGGTTTGAAGTAATATTTCATATAAGTTATAAAGAGAATTAATGATTTATTTTTAATCTGAGATTTTGTATTACTTCAAACGTTATTTTTAATAGTTGTCAGTGTTTAAAATTAAAAAAGTGTTTATTATAAATAATAGGTTTACGTTTTATCGCCCTGCGCTGAGAGAAATCTTAATAAATGATGTGGATCCTTTAAATACTCGTCAAACCATATATATATATATATATATATATATATATATATATGGTGTTATGGTCCAATATCCTTTAACCACAGTTATGGTCAAGGTTAGAACCAAGGAAGAACAACACGAACACAAGAGTAGAATAACAAGATATATTACAACAGAAATATAGTACAAGAAGTTGCTTGTATTAGTAATGATTGACCTATATATATATATATATATATATATATATACACAATTCCGTAACAATATATATATATATATATATATATATATATATATTATATATATATATATATTTTTTGGCATTTCCTTAAAGTCTACAGGACTTTTCCAATTTAATATCGTTTTTTCTTGGTTTCTCGCATGATGAAATGAAAAGTTTCCAAGACAAAACACCATGAATAGATATCTTATTTACACAAATTCCAAACATTTTAAAAAAAAACAAATTGCGAGAAAAGATATATATATATATATATATATATATAAATATTGGCAGCATGTCATTATTAAAGCATGTGTTTGTTAGACATTTTTATGACGGTCTTCTTCGAGTATAGAATCCAGAGGTTGGCAGTGAATATTTCGGAGACAGTAGGAAAGCGTAGTTCAGGTTCGCAGTGGATATCACAGCAGAGTGTAGTTCTTCCTTCTGTCGTGTTCGCCTGACAAGTTTCTGGTCCTTCCGGTAGGAAAACAAAGATGGCCGCCTTTATACACGACGGATACAGTGTTCTGCGTCTCCTGATTGGTTAATCTTCTATTGCAATGTAGACTATAAAGGGAAATAGATCATTCTATCTAAATAAATCAACATATGTATTATATATTTTTAAAAAACCGTAATTTATTCTTTAAAAAATACGGAATTTTAAAACATTCAACATTATTCTAAAATATAAGTTTTTTTTTTTAATTCCATGATCTACGAAGACCGGATCAGTCTCCAAAGCAAAGCCTGGGTTATTTGAAAAAAAAAAAAAAGTCCCGGAGAATCTACGGTGAGCAATTTTGATGGCGTTAAAAGCTACAAAATTTTTTCACCTTTAACGAATTTCTAGCTTTGAAACTTTTGCTTGTATAAGCTACGGCAGAAAAAAAAAAAACTCCCACATAATGGTTAGACACTGGTGGCAATGGTGTCTTCATCTAGCTAATGTCTTACAAGTATCTGGTGCCGGGAAGTTTAAAAGCCCAAGCCATAGGGGATTACACCCGCCCAGATAGTACATCCTATTCGGGAGGGAACTGGAGTTATTTCCCGGCGCTAAGCAAGTGCCAAAGGTGCTTGGGCAATTTTTCCACGGTATTGTCGTTAAACCCATTTTAAATTGATCTTGTGCCACACTCGGTCGCGACGTAGGCGCATTGAAAAATACACTTACCGTTATCTGGCAGCTATTTCTGCAGCATCCTGTATTACAGGTCACTGGTATATCCATCCGTGGATATAAACGCACACATTTTTTAAGTCGAGTCATAAGAATTTTCCGTTTCAAAATAATTTAATAAATCGTGCGCGCCTTTTTATAACATTTTAAGTACTCAGTAATCTTAAAATTTTATTGAATTTAGAATTTACACGAGTTATCGCTTATTTTCTAATAATGTCGTGTATGATCGACCGTACTTACAAAAATCGTCACGTTTATACACATACAAAAAAATTCAAAACTCTTTTAAAAGATATTGATGTTTGATGATTTATATTAAGCTTTTCAATTTATTTTTATAGCAAATATAGTTTTTATTTAATAATATCATCTAAAAGGCTGAAATTAATACATAATTTTAAAACATTTAAAACTTAAATTATCTTCCGTTTCGTAGAACCAATTCGCACCAAGAATGTCTTATCCTAAGTGACCGTTCTTTAAATACAGCGTCATTTAAAAGTAACTCCACATTTGAAAATATTTCTAATTTATTTATTAACTATAATTTTACAAGTTAATGGACATGACTATTTTTTTCGTTTAGCATAAGGTTTTATTTATCCCTTTAATATGGGCACCAGATTTGAATAGTATCAACTAATCTTTAATATTATAACTTTTTTCATAAAATTTAGACCTAAAAAACTATATTTTAGCATAGTTGGCTGATAATTGAAAAGTAACTCTTCATTTTAAAATGCTTATAATTTATTCATTAACTATAATTTTTGACAAGCAATGGATATGAAAGGAAAGCGTTTAGCATGAGGTTTTATTTCAAATTCAATATGGCCATCAGATTTCGTTACCAGCTTCTCGGGCCGCCCAGGAATCACATCAACTCACGAACTCCTGTGATATGGAAGACATAACTTCTATTATTTGCTCTTCAAGTACTTCCAAAGTCTTGGTTTGGTATAGTGGACTAGTTTCTTTAACCAACCCGAAAGAAAAAAAAATCATAGGACGTTACTTTTCAATCACCCTATATATATATATATATATATATATATATATATATATATAGGTGTGTGTGTGTATATATCTGTTCATAATTGTGTATTTAGGCAGCAGTCCATCTTTTATACAAGTTTTATCAAAGACTACTGACAAGGTATTGTGATTAAGATTTTTATTATTTTTTTCTCGCATTCGTACAAGTATCAAGTAATCTTTAATATGATAACTTTTACCCATAAACACAGCGGACTTTAAAACTATATTTTAGCATAGTTCTATAGGCTAATTGAAAAGTAACTCTCCATTTTATTTAAAATTCAATATAGGCGCAAGATTTCGCTACCAGCTTATATATAGGAATCATATCAATATTCGATCTCTTGTAATATAAATTGTTATAAATTCTTGTATTCGACATTCAAGTTCTTCCAAAGTCTTGGTTTGGTTGTGTAGACTTGCTCTTTTAACCAACCCCAAAGAAAAAAAGTCACAGGGTGTTAAGTCAGGACTCTAGGCTGGAGACTCATACATAAAATAGGAAGTTACTTTTCAATCGTATATCGTAACAGATGATGAAAAATGTGCTACGACGTGTTTGAACTAAGTTTTTGGTGGTTGATTTCGTTTAGTGACATATCAACACCTCTATGGGTTATTTAATGCCGAAATCAAAGTATTTTGAACATAATTTTATGGCTTCAACTACAGATAAAATGTACTGTTCGTCATTTTTCTATAAAATGTGATTCTACTACTATTGTTGCTATTTTTTATATGAAAATGTATTGTATATTTACTACATAAATATATTTTTGCACTTACATCGTGTTTTGTTTTTGCTTGGGCTGTTCATTATTTGCCTATAGCTGCTACTACCCCGGGTCAGGGTGGACTTGGGAACAACGACAATTAAGAAATGGTACCACGCTCCTCAAAAACTCCAATCTGACGATCAGAGGCCTTGCTGCCGGATGTAGTTTATCGTCAGACCCAGGACATCAATTAATAGTTCTTTTAATATATCATAAGAGGTGATGAAAGTGGGTGACACACAACAAGGTTCAACGCAAATGTCAGCGGACTGACAAAGATAAATCCATTAATTTTTCTTCACTGTGTTGACTTCCTTCAGGGTGTGGGCGATCAGGGCCCTCCACAGTTTCCTGCCTTTTTAGCATTTGGTAAGTTTTGTCTTCTCGCTATCTCCCCAAATCCGTTCTGCCAACTATTTATAAAACGCGATACCTAAGGTTTAAAGTGAATTAAAATCTATCTATCTATCTATCTATCTATCTATCTATCTATCTATCTATTCTCTGTTCATATCTATCTATCTATCTATCTATCTATGTAATCTCTGATCATATCTATCTATCTATCTATCTATCTATCTATCTATCTATCTATCTATGTAATCTCTGATCATATCTATCTATCTATCTATCTATCTATCTATCTATCTATCTATCTATCTAATCTCTGTTCATACCTATCTATCTATCTAATCTAATCTAAGGTTTAAAATGAATGTTTAAAAATGAAATTTAATTCTCGAAGCTTTAATTTTAGTTTAATTTCAAGCTATTAGATTAATTTTAATATTTCCAATAAGCAAAATACTTTCTTATATTTCAAAACTAATTTACATTGACTGGGAGAATTTTTTGGCCAAAATGATTCATTAGCACGCCATTTTTAGTCGTCTTGCATCACAATTTAATTCTCAATCGCCCGGTTCACACTCCAGTGGATAAAGGCGTTGGTTAGATCCAGTGACTAGACCCAAAAGAGTTGTGAGTTCCATACCTGGCTACAGTATTGTTGAACCAAAAAACTTGGAGATTTGAGTTAAAGAGAAATAACTGAGACATCTGGAAGAGGGAAGGAACGTGGAACTAGAACAATCTACCCTGGTGGATGAAATAAAGGGTTTGGTTCGAAATTCCAATCACCTGAAGAAGACGGGAGCGTACAAGGGGCGAAACGTCGTGAACATAACAATAAAGTTGAAGACAACAGCCCGAACAATGTAAATGATATAAATAATTACATTACCTCATCCCAGAATATATATATATATATAAATATATATATATATGTGTGTGTGTGTGTGTGTATAATAGTGATACTCGTTTGGAAAAACCTTAGGTATTTTGGCTTGTAACTAAACAAACTATGGGAAAATAATGGATAAAAAAAGAAAGAACTAAGGCCATGAAATTGAGGTGAAAACAATCGTCCAGAATTAAATCCAGAGTCCAAATAAAAAAACCCACCAAAACGAGTAAAAATATCTACGTAAATACGCCATTTCCTAAAGTAGAGCAAACCTAAATATTTACCTGGCTCTTTAGGTTCATATATATATATATATATATATATATATATATATATATATATATATATATATATATATATATATATATTCATACATGTTTCATTAAATAATATAGGCAAGTGTTGTCTATTTATTTCATATAAATTCTTTTCATAACGTCTGATAAATTTAATAACATTATCATTAAACGAAGAAAGAAAATCACAATATTGATACATATTTTTTAATCCAATCTAAGCTTTCGGCTTACATAAGCCATTATCTGACATCTTAACTGCTTTTATGATCAATCTGACGTCTTCTCAACTGCTTTTATGATCAATCTGACGTCTTCTCAACTGTTTTTATAATCAATCTGACGTCTTCTCAACTGTTTTTATGATCAATCTGATGTCTTCTCAACTGCTTTTATGATCAATCTGACGTCTTCTCAACTGGTTTTATAATCAATCTGATGTCTTCTCAACTGTTTTTATGATCAATCTGATGTCTTCTCAACTGCTTTTATGATCAATCTGACGTCTTCTCAACTGTTTTTACAATCAATCTGACGTCTTCTCAACTGCTTTTATGATCAATAAGATGTCTTCTCAACTGCTTATATGATCAATCTGACGTCTTCTCAACTGTTTCTTATTGACAGTCATTATTATTGACAGTCCCATCTTTATCGTCTTGAGTTTGTAATTTCCAGAAATATGATAACTAAAACCAGATACTCGTTGTACCACTTTAATCCGGCACTCCATGGTCCGGCAACTTTTAAATCAGCCACTATTAGTTCGTTTATTTTTGGGATGATCTTTTAAAACGATTTATATCCTGTCTCTTCAACGTGATCCGGCATATTTTTTAAAAAAATTATTCACGTCCCAAGCAATAATCAAGGCAATTGTTACTTTACCGTTTTGTGTTTAATTAAAAGGTCAGTATTAAAATATTTGTAAAATATTTGTAGAAAAGACAGAGGGAAGCCCCATAAAGTTAGTGAGAAAGTGATTGATGATATTCCTGACCCTTCTTTGAATTTTGTCAATATCAAGATATGTCGTAGGAGAACCAGACCAAATATCTTGTTATCAGTTGGTATTTTTAATTTTTTTCTTCTACATTATTTTCTTGAGTATAGTTTTTAAATGAACTTCAGATATATCACAAGTTACTAAGTATTATGAATTGTGATATTGGGACTATATTAACCTTCTGTTAGCACTAAAAGACACTATCACATCATTAGTACTATGAGATTTTCAAACACACCCCATTGAAAACATTATACATGTATATTTTACTTTAATTTTGTTTTATATAATGTCTTGAGTGGCCTTTTTGGTTTTTAATAGACGAACGAGAAAGATTTATTTTGCAACATCAAATTAAAAGGTCAGTATTAAAAAAATGACTTAGTAAGTTTAAAGAATTCAAATATGTATAAATAGGATTTTAATATATTTTCAATGCGAACTTTTAAAACAATTTTTGATCAATTTGATTTCTCTTCAGCCATCTTTTTTTATTTTTTACACATTCCAACCAATCTTGTGATCTTTGTGAACGTTTCGACCTTAGTTATTACGGACAAATTTACTTTATGGTCATCTGCTTCTCATTCACACAAATATGGCTAAAAAAAAAATCCTTGTACAGTCTGACTTTTTTAGTCTAGCATTTCATTGACTGGTAATTTTTAAATCAGTCACCATTTTTTTTATTTTCAGTATGATCTTTTAAAATCATTTATAAACAATTTGATTCCTTTACAACTGATTTTTTTATTTTATTTTATTTTTTTGCACATTACAAACAATAAACAAGACAATCTTTACAGCATTAAATGACACACGAGAGTTAATATGCTGGTAGAATACCCCATTTAAAACATTATACATGTATAAGACATTACTTAAACTTTGTTTTATATAATGTCTTGAGTGGTCTTTTTGGTTTTTATAGGCGGGCGTGAAAGATTTATTTTGCAAAATCAAATTAAAAAGCCAGTATTAAAAAATGACTTAGTAAGTTTAAAAAATTCAAATATGCATAAATTGGATCTTAATATATTTTCAATGTGAACTTTTAAAACAATTTATGATCAATTTGACTTCTCTTCGGTCATCTTTTTTTTTTTTTTTTTTTTTCACATTCCAAGCAATCTGGTGATCTTATTATGGACACACTTTACTTTATGGTCATCTGCTTGTAATTCACTCAAAGATGACTAAAACCAGAAAAATCCTTGTACAGTCTGACCTCTTTAATCTTGCACTTCATTGGCTGGTAATTTTTAACCGCCATTTATTTATTTTTAGCATGATCTTTTAAAACAAGGTACCTCCAATATTCCGCTAAAAAATCAGTATAACATAATGATAAAAGGTCCGAAACTTAATAAAAACAAAGTTTCATCGTTAAAACGTTTATGTTATTATTAAGAGGAAAGAACAAAGTATTTTTTAAACATTTTAAAAAATGTTTCCGTCTTTCTAAGACGTTCTAAATTTGGGTAAAAAATCTCATTTTTTTTGTTAACTTAGTAAGCCTTGTGGTCATCGCCATTTTTAAGTGTAGCAGTTTCGGGGGAAACCCATTAATTTGGAAATTCTTGCAAAAATCAAATAATTGTCTAATTTTAATGAAACTTTCAGGACTTATTCAACAATGAATGAATTTATTTTTGAAATTTTTATTTTTAGAAAATGTTCGTAAAAATATTTTTTTTAGACCTGTTACCCCCCCCCCCACCAAATTAATTTTATGAAATTTTCTAGAATATCAAAGAGTTCGCAAATTGTTTTATATTACTTATAAATAGGACTCCATGGAAAAATTAAGTAATATTTTTTTTTCGCAACTACTGCCAACTTTTTAAAATCTGAATCCAAATCGTAAAATAAAAAAGATAATAAACTATCTAATTATCAAATTAGATAGGCTTTTATTTGCTTTTATAAATAATATACATTAAGGACATTATTATCTGAAGAAAATTTCTTTTTTCGATGAATAAAGAATTTTTACAAGAATTGTTTGCATTTTTCTTTTAATTTTTTTGATTTTTCTTTAATTTAAAAAATGTTTTAAAATTCTATCATTCAGAGTTTGGGGTCGGTTATTAAGTTTTTAAGAGAAGACTATATTTATTAAGCGGAAATTAAAAGCTTAATACAAATAATGCTACCAAAACTTTTTACCATAATTAAAAATATTTCTTTGTGCGTCAAAATGTTATATTTTTTTTAGTATGTTATCTTATAAGTGACACTATTGTTAAAAGGTCACGTGTTTCAAAGCTTGTCTCCTCCTTGGGGAAAGCCACTTGACATGTAAAGGTCTTATCCCACTCTCTGTTATTAAATTAAAAATTAAATTGAAATAATAAAATTATCTCATTTATCAATTTAAACAATTAATAACTCAGTAAGATATTTTAATTATTAATATAATAATAATTTTATTAGTTATTATCTCAGTTATTAAATTAAAAATGTCATAACTTAATGTAATACTAATAATTAATAAAATTAGTTATCATTATCTTACCTATTAAATAATAATGTAAGAAATTTTTGTAGTATTTTAAATTATTATAAGAAACAAACAAAAAAAAAAAAAACGTTATGTTTTTTTGATGCACCGTACTAAACCTGTCAACATATTCAGCCATGAAATTATCGATCTAGGTAATAAATAACAAGACCCGAGAACAAGAAATGTTTTCTAGAAAATTTTATGCTATAAGAAAATTTGATTTTTGTTTCAGGTTTATTAATTTAACTTAAATTTGCTAATTTTACGAAAGTAACGTTTCAAAAATGTATATCTTATTTTAGCGGGATTTTCAAACCCGAAAAATAAGTTTGTTTACATTTCACTAAAAATGTTAAAAATGGCCGTTTCGATTGGTTTTTTGGAAGCATCGACTAAAAATCATTCAAATTTCTATTTGAAATACTCCACAGTATTTTTTTTTTCTGCAATTAGAAAATTTAATCCTTTAGCTTTCAACTGAAGCGGTTGGAAAGCTTCGAAAAAGATTTTTCCTTTACGAAAAATACATTTAAACCTTAAGTATACCGAATTTTTGGGGGTAACTATTTAAAACCATTTATAATCAATTTGATTCCTTTACAAGAGTTTTTTTAATTTTTTTTTTCATATTCCAAGCAATAATCAAGACAATCGTTATTTACCGTTATGTGTTTAAAATTCGCAGAAATTCCTTGTACAGTCTTCAGTTTGGTACTCTAAAATGTAATAAAATTTTAAATCGGCTACCTTTCGTTTGTTTATTTTCAATATGACCCTTTAAAACAATTTATAATCAATGTAATTCCTTTAGAGCCGTTCGTTGACATTTCAAGCAATAAACAAGAAAGTTACTTGTGATCTTTACGGACCTTTCCACCATAAATATTATATTCTTGTATTTAAATTGTTAAAAAAATAAGTTAATCGATAAATAATTAAATATAAATAAAAAAAAAAAAAGTGTAGGCTTAAAAATAAACCTTTTAAAAACAAATCATTTATATCTTAAATCAGAACAAAAAAGTTTTTATTTGAATTTAAAATTTTTACTTACCGGAGCGTTTTTTTATTAATTATAGATTTCTTATCATATGCGTTAAGTGCAGAAAAGGTCGCAACGAGAAATGTGCGCTAATTTTCCATTTTATTTTGAATTCAACTCACTTATATGAGTATTTTGTTCATTTTACCTATATATCTTTTGATATGGTTAACAGCTATCGGGTTATCAATAAACAAATGCAGATCTGACGCTCAAAGAGAAATCAATCATTGTTAACAGGTTTTTACTTATTCGTCAACGAGAGGCCCCAAAGTTCTTTTAACAAGATTAACTTTATTGTGGTTATTTAGTTATACGCAGACATGTCTAATATATATATATATATATATATATATATATATATATATATATATATATAGAGACAAATTGTCGGTTTGTAAACAGTGATTATTACGGAAATACATAATGCAAGACTCTTTATTAAATCGAATTATTAATTCAGTCAATGTGTTTATCTAAATATAAATATATTTAACATATATATATATATTATACGAGAAAATAACAGCATATATGTTTCTATGACGATTTTTAATGTATGAAACAGACTGCCGCCTCTAAGTGTTGACTTTATGTCCACTTTTTATTTATTAAACTCTATCTCTGATATTGAGCACTTTATCCCATAAATATAGCACATCTTAAGACTATATTTTTTTATATTTATATATATATATATATATATATATATATATATATTTGTATTTATTCTTACTTATTATTGTGTGTGTGTGTGTGTGTGTGTGTGTGTCTGTTCGTTTATATATTAGATCGGATTTCCTACATTTTTCAACTGATTTCAACAAAACTTCACAGGACATGTAAAATTACCTTGCGGTGGTTCTGACAGTGCCAAAATTGGAAAAACACAATTGTTTTTGCACAAAATCAATTTGAAAAACACAATTAAGAGGCATCACGAGAATGAAAGGGGGACAACTCATATCGATTTATACTTATTATAAAACCCAGGTTGTTTGGGTGTTTGTGTGTGCGTGTTCGTTTATATATGGGATCGGGTTTCCTACATTTTTCAACCGATTTCAACAAAACTTCACTTTTTTTTTGGCAGGTAGTGTTTCTTATTATTTTGCACACATTTTCTTTATTTTTACATAGAGAATGCTTTAAAAATTCCATTTACAAGACAATTATTTATAATAAAATTCTATTCAATCGGTAGATCGATAACGATTGAAAACAATGTTTTTATTTGAGTTTGGGTTTGACCAATTCGTAAAAAAAAAAAAAAAAAAAACTAATTAAGACATGCGTGTCCGTCAACTTAAACAATAATCTTTAGCAATTTTTTTTTCAGTCTTTATGATGGTCAAAACTTTGAATCTATTTAAAAATTGTTTGGAAAGTGAAAACGAAATGGGCTCTAAACACTAGTATATAAAATAAAAAGAACTGAAATTACCTTAAATATACGTGTCCAATTTTTTGTATACATTTATATATATATACTAATGATTATTATTAAAATATATATATATATATATATATATATATATATATAAATTTATTTTTTGATTAGAAATTTCTGAAAAATATATTCAAATAGTGTTTTTTTCCAGTTTTTTTTTAATTTTTTTTTACACCCCAAACAAGACGGGAAGCCACTAGCACGCAAGGGGTTACAGAGAGTTGGAGCGAGAGCAAAGAGGAGTGATAGAGGAAAGGATGAAGAGAAGGATAGGGGATAGATCAGGGCATCTGGAGACGTCGATTGACATTACATTTGAATAGTTGGAGATTATAGCTATCAGGAAAACAAGAAAAGGGGAGGGAGTTCCACAGGCGAGAGGTGCGAGACATGAAGCTATTGGAGTAGAAGAGACGGCTACATTTAACAGTTTCGACAGTGACCAGTTGAGAGCAAGATGCCAGCCTAGTAGAACGCTTAAATTCATGAAGTCTGGGAACCAGCGAAAGCAGCTCATTGGAGCAGTTACCGTGAAAGTATTTGTAAAGAAAGACAGAGGGAGGCAACGACACGTCTGTGAGAGAGCGACTGCAGACGAGATGTCAGATCAGGGCCAATTACATTGCATATCCGTCTTTGGATTTTATCAAGGACCTTGAGACAAACAGAAGGGGCTCCAGACCATATATGGCAGCAATACTCCATGCAATGGTTGATTTGTAGATTTGAAGGTTCGACTCCGGCGAGAAAAATTTCCTGGCGCGGCACAGGGAGCCAATTTTCCTTGCGTTGGACGAAGCTAATTGCAGAATTATTATATATTCGTTCTCCATAAATATCATAACTTGATGGTGTTATGGAGTTATCCAGCAAAGTGTGTAAAGTGTATGTTCATTTAGTGCTGGTTAAAAATTTTCTATGATTTTTTTTTTCTTTTATTTTTAGGTGAACAATTTTGCAAATTTGATCATTATAATTCATCGGTAGCACGACTCTGAGTTTCATGCACAACGCAACCCTCAGGTGCAGGGTAAAAATTGACACTTACATAATTTAAATTTTAGTAAAAATTGATGGTTAACTTCTTCACCAGCAATTAGACGTGTATGCGGTTTTTTTTTTTTTTTTTTTTTGAAATTGTCATTTTCAGACACGGACAAAAAAACGGGAAAAGATAACATTCAAAACCCAGCTAGAAGAGTAAATTTATACGTCAATCTTGATTCTTTTTGCCCTTCTGAACTTGAAACGATTGAATTGTCAACTCATACGTTTGTTAAGGTTTGAGCCATAGCTCAGGTAAAGAAGGTTTCTTAGTTACATTTTTGTGAGAGATTATTTTTTTCTTCCCCATTCACGATAATGGATGGAGACTTGCCGATAAAGTTCGACCATGTAAAAACAACAGAAAAAGGGTCTTCGTTTGTTAACACCTATTGAGGTTAGCTTAATTCATAGAACTTAATCTGTATTTTGACATTTTACCTACATCCGATTATAAAATTATTATTGAAAAACCACATTCTGGTTTAAGATTTTGTTTATTATATCTTGCACGAGATATAACTAGTTACTATATTAAAAACACAGATAGTGAATGAAGATAGAAATTGAATGTAATGTAAAAGTTTATATTGTTTTCGTAATAGGTCTATAAATATATAAAAAAAAAAAAAAAAAACTAGTGTCTTCTTCAGACAAAAAAAAAAAAGGTTAAAGTCTGTTATTAACGTTCAAAAAACCAGCTTTGAACGTGTTTATAAACGGATCTATGGAAATCTCTCTCTCTTTCTCTAAATATATATATATATATATATATATATATATATATATATATATATATATTTATAGAAGTGTTTCAGACACAGGCCAAAAATTTGAAATAACATAACGGAAAAAAACCACCTACAGACGTGTTTAACGTCGATATATCTATATATCTATTATCTAATATATATATATATATATATATATATATATATACATTTACCAAAAGTGTCTTCAGATCTATCAAAAAACCTGTCCATAACATAACGTTCAAAACCCAGGCTACACAACGTGTTTAAAACGCCGATCTTGATTCTTTTATTGCAAAAATTCTGATCTTAAAACGAAACAATTCTCAATACATACGTCATTTAAAAGGTACTATCAAATATATATATAAAAATTATCAATTTCTTACTTACTATATTGTAAAAAAAAAAAAAAAAAAATTAATTTTAATTTTTCAGTTAAAAATTGAATTTTTTTCATAGCGATTTTCTACGACAATAAAATATACCGTCTATACTTACGTATCATGCGACTTTTGAAAACCTATCAGAATAGCTAGACTCATAAAGGGGTCGCATCATACATATATATATAAAATTAGCATAGGACGCGGATAAGTTTACATTTTCCATATAGGAGGCAGACGTTTCTGGTGATTTAAAATGAAGGCTGAACACACAGCAGGATTTGTTTAAGACCTTTAATATTTTTGACTAAAAAACATCTTGTAAAAAGGAGGAGCAATTTCATTCAATTATATATATATATATATATATATATATATATATATATATATATATATATATATATACTATGGATTTGAACAAACTGGGCTCCATATTATAAACTATCTAATATGTTATTAACGACATTTTATCACGTAACAGAATCTTTCATTGGGTTATTTTAAATGGCCAGAGTTAAAAAAAATTTGAAAAAAAATCAATTACGTGTCCGTTACCATTGCAATTCGTTAATTTGGCGTATATTTGGTTTTTTTTGATTGGAGAGGATGGGATCCGCCAGATCATTTTTTTTTTTGTTTAGAACATAACGCATATTTTTCATAATGATATGCGGCGGGAACTGGACAGGTTCAATTTGATCCTGCGACCACAAATTTTTTTGTACCGATGAAAACAAATCCCCTGATGATGGTAAATATTGCCATTATCTGGAGATTAGAGAAAATCTTTCAGCGACAATTATTTAACTTTTATGCGTCAACCTCGGCATTCGTGTTATAATAGAAGCGAAAATGTCACGGTTTTCCTATTTGAATTTTCCGATGAATCTTAATTCTTCAATTTTGATTGAACAAAAAAGGTTAAAAATTTTTATAATAAAATAGGTTAATTTGTTCTACTATGGCATTGTCAAAATATTTGCGTTTAACAAAAATATTGCAATAAAAAATCTGATTTTTAATTTGCCTGTCCTTCCCTTATAGCCTTCTGGCTAAAATCAAAATGAAGTATCTGTTCTTATCAGCTGAATGATTCTCTCTTATTTTTTAAAAACCTGGCGTTCTTTTTTTTTTTCGATGAAAAACAGCATTATTTTTAAACAGATAACATAAAAAAAAAATAAATAATTTCCCCAAAAATTTAAAAAAAGAATGTCCCCAAAAAAACATTGATGGGAGTTATATAAAATGCAAATCGGTGTTTATAATTTTTTTTTATAATTTGGAGCATGTGCAAATAATTTTCGGTACAATCCGTCGAAAATTGCAGCTGTGCATTCATTTACATGTGAACATTGTTGAAATCATTGCATTTCATGTGTATATATATATATATATATATATATATATATATATATATATATATATGTCATTACCAGATGTACTGTTTCGCTGTATAACAAATCCTCAGTATTGATTAGACATCAGATTGCCTCAAGCCCATTTTTTTCCCAACATTTGGTGTCAGTCAGAAATTTTACCACTGAGCCATCTTTGGGTGACAGAACGAATCACCCAAATCTGTTTTTAAAATTGTTTTTTAAATATAAATAAACGCTAAGTATATAAAGTGCTCCATTCATTTTACTTTGTTTTTGTATTTACGCAGAGTGACCGTTGATGTTTGGTTATCGAGATTTAATAAATAAAAGCAGTCTTGTTCAAGAACAATTACGACGGAGTAGTGAGTTCGATCCTCACTGGGTGCCCCATTATTTCGGCCTTGTGCCACATCAGATCTACGATTGGAAAATCACTACACACACACACACATATATATATATATATGTTTTGAACAATAAGAAATATTAAAAAATTAACATTTTCCGACATACTGAGTTGTATATTAATATTTTCTTGTTTTATTATTTCAGTTAGGTTACTCGACTAGTTTCGGCTAGTATGGCCATCAAGGAGAAAAAAAATTCTGCTTGTTAAGTATATTGAACTACAGGAGTGAATGACTGCTTACAAAAAAATGAAATTTATCTGTATTTTTTATTTGTATTTTTTAAACGTTAATTTTGGTTTAATCATTATCAATCAAATTGATTTTCAAGACTATGCAGATTTTCATGACTCCAGTATTCCCTAAATACCTATTTATTTGACAGTTTTATTTGTTCTGGATTGGAGAATGTGCGTATTAATTGTATATTATATAACGGTGTTTTCATATATATATATATATATATATATATATATATATATATATATATATATATATATATATATATATATATATATATTAAAAGAAGAGAAGAGAGGTGCCGCAAACGTTTTTTGGTTGTAATGTGGATTTATTTAAAAAAAAATATTATGCTTTGTTTTCATAATTTACTACACGGTTTCTGGTCTCGTGACCGTCTTCAGGTAAAAAGTGGAGATTTCCACATATTATTAAAAAATAATTAATTTTTTTTTTTGTTTTCAATGTTAAATATTCTCGATATGAGACATTTTCTGTTGTGTTAGTAATCCGAATTTCTTCCTTCTTTTTAATATACATACTTTTCTCTCGTTGGAACCACTACAACCTCTTTCTTATATATATATATATATATATATATATATATATATATAAGATTTGCATAAAAAAAAGGTCGTCTGTTTAATAATTTTAAAAGTTTCAGTGACAGTTTTATGGGTGAATTTTTGGAAAGAAACTTAAAATAATAATAGTTAAATGACGACAACTGAAGCAGAAGAAAAATTTATACATTCAAGCGACTAAAGGAAAGTGACAAAATATATTTGAACAAAATTTTTTCTAGAAATGTATTAAAAGAAAAGACACAGGAGAATTAAGAAAAAAAAATGGTACGGGAGCCTCTTCAGTTTTGTCTGTCTTTGTTTTACGCCGACAATCTAGACAAGTAATAATAATGATAATAATACAAAAAAAAAAAAAATGTAGAAAAGAAATAAAAAGAAATAAAAACGATCCTAGACAGAAAATAAAAATTTTAAAAATTATAAAAAAGGGAGGCAACTCAAGAGAAAAAATATTCCATGTATCAAATTCTAAGCTATAAAAATGAAACATCAAAAGTAACAGCGTAAAACACACACGAATGAGTTCTATATATAAAAATTATCAAAGCAAAATTAAAAACTAAGACATGATACTGGAACAGTAAATTCATAACATTCAAATTTCAATGATAATTTAAAAAATTTAAAAAGAATAAAAATAATATATATATATATATATATATATATATATATATATATATATATAATAAGTTATGAAGAACTTGGTAATCCATTTTTAATCCCAAGGAGGATGAAATCCTGAGAGCTCAATGTAAAGATCCTTTAATATTTAAAAGAAAAACAGACCAATTTAAAATACTTTGTTAAAATGATTTGAAACGAATTAAGATGTCATTTTTGAAATGACGCCGGATCATTTTTAAATACTTTTAAAAGTTTTTTTTGAAATAAATTATATATATTTCATTTTTTAAAAATAAAAATCAAGGTGGCGTGAAACGCAAATCTATGGGATTTGAAAAATATCTATCTATCTATCTATCTATCTATCTATCTATATATAGTGTATAGTGTATACTTATACTTGATGTGGAAATAATTTTACATGCTGTAAGTAATTCTAATACATTTACTTGCTTTAAAAAGAAATATAGTCTATTAAAATTAACAGTGAAAATATTTTAAAGTTGTATCTAAAATTGTAGTTTAATAAAACGAATTCTAACCTAAATATCTTTTAAAATTGTAGTTAAATAAAACGTATTCTAACCTAAACACCTCTCAAAGTACTACAAGCACTTCAAAGAATCTAATAAAACACCTACAATAAAATGAAATTAATATGAAAAGCAAAAAGATGTCAGCCATTGAATGACCTTTGTCCTTTGTACTTACATGAGAAACAATATATTACTAGGTTTATATAAAAAATAAAAGTTTACTAAATTAGAGAAATGAATTAGCTATTTTTGCCTTAATTGTCATAAATTTTACTTAAATAATATTTAAATATAAATTTTTAAAAAATTGTGACCTGATAATATAAATACTTATACTTGATATAGAAAAATAATTTTACTTACTGTAAGTAATTCTAATACATTTACTTGTTTTAAAAAGAAATATAGTATATTAAAAATTAAAAGTGAAAATATTTTTTAAAATCGTAGTTAAATAAAACGTATTCTAACCTAAACACCCCCACAAAAATCTTTAAGTATACAAATAGAAAAAAATGCCGTAAGAATTTTTGCCGTTAACAATAAAATCTTTTAAAAATCCAGACGATATGCATTTAACGGATGTCAGATTTCATTGAAAAATACATCCCTACCCCTACCAAAACGTAACTAATAACTGATACATCAAAATACAGCGATAATGAACATGCAACCACCCCTTGTCTGGATGAATGGATTTCTCTGTATCCTTGGAAACGTGAATTATGATTTTTTGCAGTGCCTTTAAAACCCAGTAATTTTAAAAATAAGTTACTCCAAAATTCGCTTGAGGATGAAATGGAACTAATGTCTTTAATTTAATTACAAAATTAAATTGAAATTTTTAGCTTCCATTTTTGAAACATGGTTAGAACTGTGTAGCGAAAAAAAAATATTTTAAATCAATTAATTTATAATATATATATATAAAATATTGATATATTTATAAAATATAAAATACTATACACACACACACACACACACACACATTATATATATATATATATATATATATATATATATATATATATATATATATATATATAATAAAAAATAAAAATATCATTAGTTTATTGAACTCCATGAATGCTACTAGATACAATTTGGACAAATTTAACTACTTTATTACAAAATCCACTTCTAAAAATGAAAAGTTTAATCGTAGTATTTGTCTTCGTTTTTAATGAAACATGTATAAATGAATGATTATTTGCCTAAATACACAATTAATAAATATAAAAAGAAAATTTTTTAGAAAAAAGAAAATTATATTAAGAACTTTAGATAAAAAAAAATTGTAATTGCAGGTTTTATCTATTGTAAATATTTGTTTATTTATCTAATTTAATGTCTTTGTAATATATTTATTTTTAGAATTTAGTATAAATTTTTGATTATATATATATTGATATATATATGTATAAAAAAAAATTAGCAAATTGTTTGGAGCTTGCATGGCAGGAGTTCATCACGGAATTATAATCAAAAACTGTTTCATTAAATTAAGAAAAAAATTGAAAAATTTGGAAAAACTAAAAAAATTAATAATTAGAAACATAAAAAAATGATCAATCTAGCAATCGTAGTAAACAAAAAATATGGATTGCAAAAGGTGACAGGGACTGACGTGCATTGATATATCAATCAAACAAAAAAATAACGGGAGACAAATGCAGCCTATTGAATGATTTTTTAAAATAGTCCAGTTTTTTATTAAAATGTTCACCGTGATAAAGCGAAATAAGGAAAAATAATGGAACAGACATTCCTGAGGAATGGACTGGTTTCTCCAAATGAAACATTCAAAAGAGGTTTGAATGGTGCATCGCCGACAATGCCTGGTCTGCAGACCAATCAATATATATTATATTCTAAAAACATGAAAAATTATTTTTTTCTAAAAACTTTATGGGCGAATTAAGGTTGAAGCATAATAAATGGAGAAATAAACCTGACTATTTTATTCCAATAGTGATTTATATGGAGGTGGATCACATTATGACATTAAAAATTCGATATCATATATATATATATATATATATATCGCCGATATATATATATATATATTTAAAGGAAAATAAATTAAAAAATATATAAGACATCATTTCATAATTTTTAAATTCCCGAAATTAGAACGGTTATATATTTTACTGGACCAACATTGACTAATAATATGGTTTTTGATAGACTGATCGCTAAATTTATGCAAAAATATGGTCATCCAAAAATAAATAAAAAAACGGATATGTAATTGCTCCGAGGAGGTCATTCATGGTTCCCAATCCGTGGTAATTTACAGCTTCATTGTAAAGATTTAAAAGAATAAACAAATTAGACTGCAAAAGGGATTATTTTTTCAACACAATAACTTTACCGCACGCACAAAACATGTTAATTTATACATTCAAAAATATATATATATATATATATAATATATTATGAAAAAAACATATATACTTGTATGTGTTTATTTAACATTCAAAACAAAAACATATATATCCTCATTTTATCTAAATTATTGTTTATTGATTTCATCTTTGTTGATGTTTTTCACAAGTTAAGGCCGTTGTACGCTATTTTTCAAATGGTTGGAAAACGCTTAAAAAAATTTCGCTCACTTTGGTAGACTGTTCTGAAACCAAAAATTTGAGACATTATCCGTTTTCAAGTTATTTATCGAAATTTCCATTTGAGATAGTTCCACCGTTAGCGAAAACCAGGTATTGTGTTTTTGTCCACTAAATGTGTCATCTGTCAAATAATGCGGAGTTCATCTTGATCACAGTGTCTTGATTAAAACGCCGTGGTAAAGATGGATTCTGCATTATGGAAAGACTAATAAAATAATTTCATAAACATCAAAGGAATAAATATAGATAGACATACAAACATATAACTGAATTTTAGCGTTTTTGGACATAGTTATCTCACAGTTGTGATAACAGAAAATATACAGAAATGGTGAAATGTTGCGAAAGCCACGGCCGACGCAAGAATTCTGTAGATGATAGTTTTAAAAGGCAAAAAGGAACATTCTGAGACATTAATGAAATTTGAAAATTTTCTTTTACAAAATGGCTTTTTGATGTCAAAATTTTGGTCAGTCAACGTTGATTCTGGACATTCCGACATCAAACTTGGATGTGTATTTATAAATTTTTTATTTATTTCATTTGGATTTTCGTACAGAAGAAAATTCCATTATTGAATTGATCGTTGTGTATTGTTCAATTTGTGACCATAGAGGAAAACATGTAATGTATTAATCTTAGTTAACGAAAATAATGATCTAGGATTTGATTCTATCCTCTATTGCAATATATCAGTAGACGTCGTGAAAATGTCCGAGATTTCTATTCTAAGTTATAAAATATTCGGATGACAAAGAAAATTCTATCCATCTATTACTATAGTTATCGCTATGATATCATGGTAAATTACTATGGGTCATGAATTTCTATTCTATCCTCTATTACTATAAGTTCTGAATTCTTTTTTTATTTTTATACTAAAGATCTATACTAATCACTATACGGAAATTACTATTCGATTGAGTATTATCGAGCAAGTACTATGAGAATTTTGTTATTCGAAGGCGTCTGACACCAGTATTTTTCAACGGCGTTACTATAGTTGTATCTGTCGATTACAAAGTCTCTACTACAACGAGTTTACGAAAGTGACAACGAGTATTCGTTGAAATAAAAGTGGCAATGAATTCGTTGAACATAACAAAATTTTTTATTTTTCTAATATTATCAAAGGGTTCACTTACTTTTCAGGTTATTTACATATATATATATTTATATATATATATATATATATATAATTATTATGAGACAAGTGATTTTCGTGATGATCCGCTAATTAAAATAATTAGGTTTAGTTGAAAAAAATTTAAAGGTCAGAAAATTTAAATTAATTTTTGAAAGAAGTCGAAAAGCGACGTTTCATCAATAAGATCATATGAATCAAAATTCTCCGTATTGCCTTTTAATGTAAATAATTCGGTGAAATTTTACAAATTATTTTAGTTTTTTTTGAAAAATGTGTTTATTCCTCTCTTTCATTTTAAAAATTGATCCTTCTTAACCATTGTTTTGTAATGGCAATCAATATCCTGTAGAACAACATCACTTGTCTCTATAAATATATCTTAAAATTATTTTACACGAAATTGTCCAGCATAGCTCCCATAAGGAATGGAAAGTCTTTGCTGCAATTAAATGTTAAATTTTTAAACATTTTAAGGTGAGCCTCGATTTTATTAATTGAGCCGCTGCACCCTGGTGAGCCGCGACACGCTGGTGAGCCAAAAAACCTGAAAAATTTTAGCGGTAAATTAAAATGAGCCGCGAGAGAATCAAATAAAAAAATGTTTTTAAAAACAAATAATAATTAAATCACTTACGAACCAAGTTAAACCATGAAACGAATGGAACAAAGACCCCTTTATTTCCGATTAAACGATCCTTCTTCTTTTTTAAATTTTTATCCAAGCATTCCAATATTTCGATTGTTTGTCTTAAAGTCTTATCTTCACCTGTGATTAAAATGTTTTTTTTTTAATTTTAAAAAGGGGAATCGAAAATTTTTGGTACGAAAATGTGTTGGCACCCTGGTGAGCCGCATTTTCTAGGTGAAATGAAACCCCCTGGTGATGACATAAAGCTTATTTATTAAATGCTTTATAACAGTAATTAAAGAAACAAAGAAAAGGGAAGGCAAAGCTTTTAGGTCATTAAGTTGTTTGTAAAAAACGAATTTAAACTGAGTTTTGTTGAAGGTACATTCACCTCCCATATTAAGACCCTTTAAATGGATTTGCTGTTATTTAATACTGATCAGGAAGTGCCTTTTCTAAAAAAAGAGTTCATGTTTTTGTACTGTTCCTTATTAAATAAGTATTTTTTTTAGCAGAAATAAGAAATGACGGAGGATTGTAATAAAAATATTCAACAGCAGATTTTAGATGAGGAACATTTAAATAAATTGAAAGACACTAAAATGAAATATTGACCTGTCCTTGATATAGAAAAGACAGAGTCTAAATTTTGTTTATCCAACATGAAAAAGGTTTATTCCATTTATATTTCAGCTCGCCCACGTATGTTTTCTTTTTAAATTTTGGGTCATGGTGGGGTATTTTAAAAGACAAATCCTGTGATTTTCGAAAAGGAGAACATTTCAATCAAGAAACAAAGGAACAAAGAAGAAAAAAATTTGGAGAGTCGAATTATTAAAAGAATAAACTAAAACTGATGGAATATAAATAAAATAGGCATGGCGGACGTGGAATTAGAACAATTTTGTGTCTGTGGACCAAAAAATGTTTTTATTTAAAAAAATTCAACGAATAAATCTGAAAATAAAAATCGGATCGTACAAACAAGGAAATATTTTTAATCTTTAGCAATTAAATATATTTTTTTTTAAGTCATAACCATGTAAATAATGTAAATATTTAAAATACCTCATCTCAGATATATAGATAGATCCTGAAGAAGGCCGGAGCGTCCAACGGCAGAAACATCGTGAATATGACAACAAAGATGAGGAAAACAGTCCGAATAATGTAAATAGTGTAAATAGTTATAATACCTCAACTCAGAAATATAGACAGATCCTGAAGAAGGCCGGAACGTCCAATAGCCGAAACGTCGTGGATATGACAACAAAGATGAGGACAACAGTCCGAATAATGTAAATAGTGTAAATAGTTACAATACCTCAACTCAGATATACAGACTGATCCTGAAGAAGGCTGGAGTGTATTTTTATACTTTCACAGTGTTAGGTGGAGTAATGGATAGCGTCTAGGATTGAGGAATCGGAGGGTTGAGTTCGATTCTAGTCGAATCCATTACATTCACTTACGTGTTAATACACTTGGGAAAGGTATGGAAATTCTTTTTCCTTAAAGCAGGACAGACTAAATAAATATAGCATTGGATGGCAACTGGTTTACCGCAGAAAGGAATGGCAACCTACTGAAGGAAAAAAAATTTGCTTCGTCATTCATTATCGAAACAACATGATCACCTAAGCGTGTATCAAATTAAACATAACTGACTGACTGAAAAAATTAATACCCTTGTTAACAGAAATGCCATCAAAATAGAATATCTTCTTCTCCTCCAGAAACCCCAGCTATGGGTAAATAGCAGAAGAGAAAGGTTCTATAATTTTTTGAATAGCAAAAATACCGCAGAAAAAATGGCAACTGACTACGGGAAAGAAATTGCCTCGTCAGTTATGTATCGAAAAATACATGATCGCATAAGCGTATATCCCGCATGGCACATAAGTGACTGAGTGTTCGGGGTTTCACATAGCCGGAACTTGCTGCCACCCTGATACTGAAGATACTGACGAAGGACGGAACCGACAGCGGCCGAAACGTCGTGAATATGGCAATAAATATGAGTACAACTGTCCGAACCATGTAAATAGTCACAATACTTCATCTCAGAAATATAGACAGATGCTGAAGAAGGACAGAACCGACTACGGCCGAAACGTCGTAAATATGATAATGAATATGAGGACAACAGTCTGAACCATGTAAATAGTGTAAATAGTTAGAATACCGCATCTCAGAAATATAGACAAATGCTGAAGAAGGACAGAACCGACAACGGCCGAAACGTCGTGAATATGACAATAAATATGAGGACAACAGTCCGAACCATGTAAATAGTGTAAATTGTTACAATACCTCATCTCAGATATATAGACAGATACTGAAGAAGGACAGAACCGACAACGGCCGAAACGTCGTGAATATGACAATAAATATGAGGACAACAGTCCGAACCATGTAAATAGTGTAAATTGTTACAATACCTCATCTCAGATATATAGACAGATAATTATAGTTACTTTCTTAATCCATTGGTTTTCAACCAACGTTCTGTGTCACTCTAGTGTATCGTAAGAGGATCTGAGTCATTATTTAAATTATTTTTGAAAGAAATCCAAAGCACGATACGTATGCATATCAAAATTAAAACCTCTTTAAATCTCTATCTATAAAAGGCAGTGTGTGTGTGTGTGTGTATGTGTAACGAATGCACGGCCGCAATTTTCGACGGATTTGCACCAAAATTTACATGCACATGCTCCAAGTTAGCGGGAAGGCCAAGACCGACTTTTGCATTTCCCAACTCCCATCGATAGTGGAAATAATTTTTTTTTCATGCTTCTACGGTTTAATTTTTCATGTAGTTTGTGGCCATTTTCTACTGGCCAGAGTGAGAGCTATATAGCTGGCTGCCACGAATAGGCAGGAAGATTCTATTGGCCAGCGTGAGAGCCAACAGCTGACTGACACGAATGTTAACTAAGCATGCTAAAAAAAAAAAATTGATAGCTGCATTCGTCACAAGTGGGAAAAATTTAA
This sequence comes from Acanthosepion pharaonis, assembly GCA_903632075.3. Classification (NCBI taxonomy): domain Eukaryota; kingdom Metazoa; phylum Mollusca; class Cephalopoda; order Sepiida; family Sepiidae; genus Acanthosepion; species Acanthosepion pharaonis. Next base: position 122,246 of record CAHIKZ030003978.1, read on the forward strand.
ATCTGCATGGCACTTTACTCCAATTGGCTCATTCGTTGATTTAAACTCAACGAATTCTGATTCCGCAGAACTGGGTTGGTGTTAAAAAAAATTTGTTGTTAACATTTTTTTTCATTCGGTTTTTCCAGTTACGAGTCCTTTTTAAAGCTGATCGTTTTGTGTTCATTTTTTTTTAGTTCTTTTTTCGTAACAGATTTAATGTTTAGTATAGAGCTTAGAAAAAATTGTCAGTATCAGATAGGCAAGAAGTAAGGC
>CAHIKZ030003978.1:125000-150000 GCA_903632075.3 Acanthosepion pharaonis
GTATTTAAATGAGACGTAATTGATCTATGGTCAGAGAGATGTAACGTAAGTCTTCTTGTTAAACATGTTGTAGTATGTCCAATATAATAATTTACGAATTTAGATTGTTCAGGAACACAGCTCGTTAAGGGACATGTGAAGTTTTAGATAATATTGGTTCTCTGTAATTTGGATCTGGCAGGTGAATTATTATTTTTTAAAATTATTTTTGTAATATAGAATTCATTTAATTTTTTTTATCGACTGGAATTGTGCATTTCTTTATGATTATCCTCAGTGCATATATTATATATATATATATATATATATATATATATATATATATATATAGTTAGGTAACGAAAATCATGGTAATCCGTATGGATAATCATAAGGAGGTTGGAATCCTGAGAGCTCAATGTTATTTTCAGAGCGAATAATTTAATTTAAAGAAAAATAGACCATTTTAAGGGTCCATTCCGCTTTTTATAATTTATTAAACCGGAGAAAAGAATTTTTCTCTGGATCTTCAGACGTCACTTTCAAAGGAGAAGTTATATATATATATATATATATATATATATATATATATATATATATATATATATATAAACTGTTCTTTTTAACGTGCCACGTTTGATGAATGTCAGTTATCAGTTATCTCCTGTTAATTTCCCTCTGAAAGCATGATTATCCACTGTTTCATGGGTCCTGGACACATGGCACAGTGGATAAAGGCGTTAGTTAGATACAGTGACAGGATTTCAAGTTGTGAGTTCAATATGGTTTAAAAGCAGTGGAGAACTTGGAGGGGAATTAACAGGAGATAACTGATAACTGACATTCATTAAACATGGCACAGTTTATCCCCAGTGAGCAAAATAAAGGGGTTCAATTCGACATTCCAACCACCCGAAGAAGGCCGGAGCGTACAACGGCCGAAACGTTGTAATAAATATGGCGACAAAGATGAGGACAATAGTCCGAATAATGTAATTAATGTACATAATACCTAATCTCTGAAACATAGAAAGATACTGAAGATTAAATAAATTACAGACATAATGTCTGCTTATTTTTAACATAATCCGTTCATGCTCACGAATAATCTACCGTATATTGCAATTAAATTGTGTGATGAATGTGCTATAACTGTGTAAATCGCTTTTATTTCCGAATTACTTTCGATCTTCTTCCAGGATCATCTTCAGGGGTGCAAGTAGTAATACAAAATTGTGTGTTGTTACCCATAACAGTAATTTGTTTCTTTTTGCTTTTAAATGCAACGGTTGACAGTCATGCTTAGCACTCATTAGAACGTGAAAAAAGATTATCCACACAGACAAAAATATTACAAATAAGTTTGAAAAAAGACCACTGAGTGACAATATTCAGGGAGACTCAAATTCATGACATCCATGATAGTCTCATATAATAGACTGAAATCAATGGAAATCAGAACAACACAAAAATAGAAATACAAGAATTTCTTTCTTCTTTTTCTCCACATCTCGTTCTCTGATGAAGCTTAAATAAAAGTGAAACATGTCAGATTGATAAACATTTCCTTTTTGGTCTTTATCCCATCATTCTGTCGGATTCCGATCTATATTTAATCTGTATTTGATCCCAACTCATAGATAGATAGATAGATAGATAGATAGATAGATGAAGTTTAAATAAAAGTGAAACATGTTAGATTGATAAACCTTATTTTCTTTTTATGTTTTTATCTTATCGTTCTGTAATGGATTCCGATCCATATTTGATCTGTATTTGATCCCAGCTCATGGATAGATAGATAGATAGATGAAATATTATATATATATATATATATATATATATATATATATATATATATATATATATATATATATAATTATTTTAAAAAATATGATTCTACTTTTGTATCGAGCACTGTTTTTAAAAATAATTAAAAAAATACTAAAGAACTTTTTGGATTATTTACCTAACGATTTTTTTTCCTATTTTCTATATATTTTACACACACACGCACACACACACACACACACACACACACACACATATATATATATATATATATATATATATATAACATGAAGTGATAAAGATAGAGTGAGCGATAAAGAGAGAGAGAGAGAGAGAGAGATAAACACACACAGTAGTAGAGAAAGAGAGAGAGAGAGAGAGAGGGGGGGGAATGCATCTCACTGACAATGAAGGTCAGATGAAAAAAAAATTTCTGGCCCCATAATCAGCAGCTAACAAATACCTGAAAAGGTTGATACAAACGCAAAAGCAAAAAAAAAAAAAAAAAAACTTTTTGAGGGAAACATGAACTTCATTTCAGATTTTTATCAATCCGATTCAACTCCAGACAAGACATTTTTTGATAAACTGCTTTGTTGATTTCATATGTCGATAATATATATATATATATTCCGATTGGTTGGAAAATGTTGTCGAGTTTCTAATTGGCCAGAAAATCTGGTCAGTGACATTCAAAATCTTGCAAGCTGTGATTTTACTTTTTCACACAATGTTCGAACTAAAGAATGACCTCTAGCCTGGTAACTATTATCTATTCTGCTTGCAACACACACACACACACACACACACACACACACACACACACACACACACACACACACACACACACACACACAGATAGATAGATAGATAGATAGATAGATGAAGCTTAAATAAAAGTGAAACATGTTAGATTAATAAACGTTTCTTATTTGTTCTTATTTCATCATTCTGTCAGATTCCGATCCATATTTGATCTGTATTTGATCCCAACTCATAGATAGATAGATAGATAAAGCTTAAATAAAAGTAAAAAGTGGTAGATTGACAAACCTTTCTTATTTGTTCTTTATCTTATTGTTCTGTCATTTACGCACGTACACGCGCAAACACACACACTCACACACACACACACACACACGCGCGCAAACACACATAGACACACACACACGCGCAAACACACACACACTCACACATATATATATACACACAACAATATATATGGCGCATACACACATGCATATTACACGCATTTAATAACACATCTCGGCCTTTATCAGGATGTTTCTATATTTATGATATATATATTTAATTATTTACATATTTACATCGTTCGGAAAATGTCTTCATCTTCGTTGTCATATTACGACCTTTCGGACCCTATACGCTCCGGCCTTCTTCAGGATCTGTTTATATTGCTGAGATGAGGCATTGCAAATATTTACACTATTTACATCGTTCGGACTGCTTTCCCCGTGTTCGTTGCCATATTCACGGCGTTTCGGACGTTGTACGCTCCGGCCTTCTTCAGGATCTGTTTATATTTCTGGGATGAGGCACTGCAAATATTTTACAGATACTTACATTGTTGGAAATAAGAGGAAATCATCTTTGTTGTCATATTAATAAATATATTTTGCCGCTGCATTCTTTATTTAATTGGTAAAAATTTCCAACCGAATTTTTTGGTTCGTCAAATTGGGGCGATTGTTGTTTTCCACCTTTGTAAATTCAAAAATGTATCCATCTCATTAATATATTTAGTAGCTCAAATACAAAATTTTGGTCACCTCTGCTACAAAATATATTCAAAATCACAACTCTTCAATCGACGCTTTTATCCTTGGGAACATCATTATATAAATTTGGAATATATAAACAAATTGAAATATATATATATATATATACATAGACATAAATACAATATGGGAGCGAGTAGTACAGAGCACTAGAGAAGAAGACTATGAAGAAATTGTAATATGAGTCCAGGTAAAAATCGTTTAATGAGACATCCGGTTTACAAGCCGCAATTTTAATATGAAAATATTTATATATATATGAATAAGTCTCATTTGAAACCGTTTGACGCGGCCTAAAATATAGTCATTATATTTTAAATATAATGTCTAACTAAACCACATTCTCAATATATATATTTAAAATTTATATATATTTCTATAAAATATTCGGATTTTTCGATTTAATTTCGTAAAATGACGTTTAAGACCCGCCATACTTAGTCCGTTAGTCGAATTTTACTTAAATATATTCCCTCCATATTCCAATTGTAAGGAGGAAGTTCTGCTAAGGCAGATTTGTCCTCCGAGAACCGCAGCTTTGTGGAACAAAATTCTGCGTAGATGCTTTTTCCGACGGCTACCATATTAGCTTTACAAATCGAGTGTCATAGATAGTTTACAACATATTGTTTCCCATTAATCTGTTTCCTTATATATATCTATATATCATATATCATTCAACCCCTTGAATTCTGAGATTGAGTTAGTTTGAGATTGTATTCGGTGAACATTAGTTTAAAAAATGAAATCAAAAATCAAAAGGTAATTATAACTAAGTCTAAAAGCCACTCCTATTGACCAAGGGATGGCTGGAAAGACTTAATACAAATTGTTTCTAAAACGTTACAGCGAAAATAAGATAGATGAAAGCCCTTTACCGCGAACAGGTTTATATATAGATATATGGACACGGCACTCGTTCTCGATGATGAGAAAGATTCATTTAGAGTTTTTAATTTAATGACAATAGATAGATATATATATATTGAAAAGTATAGAATAGAGCCATCCCTCTGTAAGTTTTAGCAAAAATGTTTATTATGCAAAAATTAATTAGAGTGTTGATTTATAAATCGTTTGCATATTTTCGAAAATTAAGATTTTGATGAGAGATGAATTTAAATATATTTATTTTATTATTTTATTTTATTTTTTCCTTCTTTTCTGTTTACTTTTTTTTTTTTTTTTATATTACCACTTTATGGATATACTAATTAAGAAAAAGGCCTTACCCGTGCAGGCGTTTTACATCCTGCGGAAAATACTGCTAAAAATTAGTTCAAAACTAAAGGGACCTCTAGACCAGCTTAGAAGATATTTTTGAATTCCTCAATTCATTCAACGGAACTTCAAAACCTCACTTTGATTCGGTCCAATTCCGAGCAGAAGACCTCACTTTTTATTTTTTGGGCCGATAATTGAGTTCTTCAAATCACAAACTCCAAAACATCACGTCACGAAACCTCACTTCAAATTTGATTCGTTGGCATTTTGAAGTAATAAATTTTGGAGATATTTTAAACTTAATTTAAAACATTTTTTTTTTTTAAATTCACAAAGTTTTATATATATTACTAAAAACGTAATTTTGGTTGAATTTTTATGACAAAATATGGAAAAAGTTTCCTTGATGAATGTTTTTAGATCAGACCTTATCCAACTAAATTTGTTATGTTGGCACGACTACACATGCGCACGAACGAGGGGTAAATTAAAAAACTTTTGAAATCACTAATTTTTTTTTCAGTTATTTTAAAATTTGAATTTTTAACTGTTCTCTCCTTATCCAGCCACTAATCCCAGTGCTGGTTGTTCAAACCAGATGAAATGCAGTTTTTTTTTAATCCCAGGATCATCTTAATTCCAGAAAGGTATATTATGTCTATGTAGAGCAAGTGTGGACAGAGTTAAAGGAATTTCAGACACACGGACAGACAGACGGAATTTACCGTTTTATTTTATTAATTGTGTTAGACCCTAAAAGCTTGTTCAATATTCAGACTTTTTCCAGTTTGAGGAGGGTTACTTGGGCCTCTGACCCCAAACTAAAAAGACCTCTGGTCCAGTTTAGAAAACAGCAATGATAATTTTGAAGAAATAATTTTGAATTCCTCAATTCATTCTATGGAACTTCAAAACTTTACTTTGATTCAGGCTATAAGTTCAACTCAGCTAAAAGAACGATTTGGCCAAAGGTCTAATTTAGGCTGAAAACTGAATTCATCAAATCACAAGCTTCGTAGAATTTGAACTGAGTTGAGTTTTTTAAATATATAAATATATATATGGAACTTCGAAATATATCTCTCGAAACCTTTCATGTTTAACTTTGATGATTTGATATTTCAGAAGAAAGAAATTTGATTTCCTCAATTCAAAAGTTTAGATGTTTTTGTGAAGTTAAAAGAAAATTTTAGAAAATTTTGATGTTTATTTTAAACTCAATATAAATTAAAAACTGAAAATCTTTCAGCTATTTTAAAATTTGAGTTTTTAACTGTTCCCTCCTCACCCAGACACAAATCCCAAACCAGGATCAACAGATATCTGTCTTACACGTATTAATTAAGTTTTAAGTATAGAATACAAATTTACATCGGACATATTATATCAGTTTGGAAGGACCCCGGGATTGAAAATCTACCCTTCATCTGATGCTTAAACATCCAGCATTGGATCAACACAACATGGATGAGGAATATATAATATAAATTTCAAAATAAAAAAAAAAAAAAATATAGATTTTAAGCTTTTAATTTATATTGAGTTTAAAGTAACACACAAACTTTGAATTTAAAGCATTTCGTTTTAAATTCAGTTTAAAATATCTCTAAAACTTTGTGTATTGAGGAAATCAATTTTATTTCTTCAAAATGTCAAGGAATCAGAGTTTTAAAAGTGAAAAGTTTCGTGATATGAGGTTTTGAAATTTCGCAGAGTTTGTGACTGGAAGAACTCAGATTTTGGCCCGACTTGCTCTTGTAGCCGGAATTGGACTTATAGCCAAGAATTGAGAATAATAATTACACAAAATAACAGTTTGTAAAAAATTTTAAAATATATATATATATATATATATATATATATATATATATATATATATATATATATATAATTATTTATTTAAAAAAATTTATAACATAAATATGTTATAAAATCACTCAAAAAATAATAATCATTTTGTTTCATACTTCGTGTGTCTTATTAAAGTGATGATGTATAATGTAATATATATATATATATATATATATATATATATATATATATATATATATATATATATATATATAAACAGATATAGAGCAGATAACATTAGAAAGATTTTAGAGTCCCATGAAAATAAGTGGATACAACGTCTAAAACAAAATATCCAGCCGGGCTAAACCATAAATTTAATAATATATATATATATATAATCAACAAATCAAAACCTACCCACATTTCTCACCCACACAAGACAGACATGCTTACGGAGGTGTTGAGGCCTCACACTTATACACACACCCACACGAATATACACACTTACACACATCATACTCACTCACTCCCTAATGAGCCAAATGATAACACACACCCACAGCAATAATACACACTTTTACACATATCATACTCACTCACTCCCTAAGAACCAAATAACACACACACAAACACTAAACAGAGACACATCCCCTCACCAGGACCAATAAAACTGTCAAACTGACCCAGGGAATTCAGAATAGCATGTATCCATCCAGCTCTTATCTCAAATAACAACTTAAAAGAGACTGTTTGACCAACACAAGGAATGTTAAAAGATTCATGTTGATAAAAAAAAAAAAAAAAAAAAAACAAATGAAAACTACAGACAAAAGTTCATTTTCTCCATCAAGACATTCATTTCTGTAGTTTACTGCTACCAGCAAGCAGAAATATTTTTTCTCCTGATGATGGCCATTTTGGTCGAAACTAGTCGAGGAATCTAAATGAAATAATAATAAAAAAAAAACGAAAGAATATTAATCTACAACCCAGTGTGTCTAAAGATTTTTAATTTTTTAATTTTTTTATTGTTCAATATATATATATATATATATATATATATATATATATATATATATATATATATATATATATATATATAATAAATAAAAAAAAGGGTTATAAAAAATTGTTTCATGGTGCAAACCATTGAATATATTTTCATATCAAAAATAAAGGATTAAAATCAAATCCATTTTGAAGTTCTTTAAAGTTTAAAATAAATGTGTAATTTTATTTAAAGGGGAAATACACGGACAGACAAATAAAATTTATCCATTTATTTATAGGTATCATATATATTACGAGGGTCATTCAATAAATATTCTATTGAATTTTTGGTATAAGGGATTTTAATACAGATATAGAATTTTAAATTTTTTTCGTGTGTAGTCTCCCAGCACTGTTACACACTTTTCCCATCTGTGCACAATAATATCCGTATTCCCTCATATATAAAATCTTTGGATGATGTCTCAGCGCCAGTTAAATATCCTGAGACTTTTGACTTCATAAACTTTTTAAAATAATTTTAATTTTCTCGTGAAAATTTTCAAGGGACCAAATAGGTGAATATCTGAATATATATATATTTATTTATTTATATATATATATAATATATAGCAGTATTAGCCCAGCTCGTTAATTATAAACCTATAAATATTTGTGTTTTTAATATCCGAACGTTGTATGATGCAAGATGACTTTTTTGACTGATGACCCTGCGTTTTCAAATTTATGTTTTTCCTTGGATGCCTCAGCAGTTCACAGTAGTTCTTCTGTCAGACTGAATGAGGTCATTGCCTGATTCGATCACCTCAGAAGACCTCATTTATGTAATATCTCAGGCCTGTCTTCATCCTCAACACTGCTCCGTCCTTCTTTAAAACAATTTAGCCCACTTGTAGACATTTTTTAAATGAAACATGTGGCAATACATGTTGATATTTCATTTATGAATTTCAACTGGTTTAAACCTTCAGCAACCAAAAACTTGATAACTTTATGTTGTTCAATTTTGGAGCATGCTTCTTGGTCGGCCATCTTTGTTAATCGTCAAAACTCTCAAAATTTTTTTTTTAATAAATAAAAATAAATTAAATCCATGTGAAAAAGATAAAAAACAAAAAAAAAAAAAAAAATAAAAGTAAGCTTCTATCTGTATTAGAAGTCCTTATGAAAAAAAATAAATATTTTATTGATTGATTATAATAAATATTCGTATATTGCAGAATGATATGAAAGAACCTTAACAAGTTGATTGAAATGTACTAAAAAAGCAAAAATAAAAATAAAATTTTAAACTATTTGATTGATTTGCTATTTTACGGCTTATCAACCTATTTCACGTTATTTAAAGCCAGAAAATATTTTAAAATTGTAAAAATGGTTTTGGAGATGAGACAAATTAAATAATTAACCCATAAAAGATTTTTTCACTATTAAGGTTCTTTAAATCATAGAAATGGATTCATTTTTTCTCAAGGATATATTTGCGCGTATTTAATATATAAAATAATATCATATAATTTTGAAAAAATATTATTCCGATTTACAATTCCGAGCCAATGTCCATTACATGTCTTTTAACATTTTATTAGAGCAACTGGTAATTCAAGCGGTCATTTATAAATACTGAATATTTATATAAATCGTACGGGAACCAATGTTTAATATACGGTATTATATTTGTTTTAAAATATAATTTTATTTTTATATTTAAATGATGAAGAAAGAATATTAAAATAAAACCGGCTGAAATTATAAAAAGCAGATTGAAAAAGAATAAATATGAATGAATGAAAAAAAAAAAATTTTAAAAAAGAAATTAAGAAAAGAAAAAATATGAAAAAAATCATTTCGATTATAATAAAATTAGATATAGAGAGAGATGAAGAATCGATTAAGAAAAAAGAGAGAAAAAACTTTGAAAAAAAATTAAAAATTAAAAAACAAAACTAAAAATTTTAAATTTTATAAAAAATAATTTGAATTTTTATTCATTTATTTAAATTTTCCACAAGGAAAATAATTTATATATTTTTTATTTTTTTTTTCTTAAAATATTTTTTATTTATTAAAATTTATATGCAATTTAAAAAAAAAAAAACAAATTTAAAAAATAAAATAAAAAAAAAATTGAGGATAGGGGAGATGAAAACTTCCATTTTTTGAATACATACTTGAAACGTCTTCTTTTGGCAAAAAAAAAAAAATATGATCGCTGTCAAAAAAAAAAAAAAAAAAAGAAAAAAAAAAAAAACAAAATTTAGCAATTTATTAAAAATTATTTACAATCACTAAACCAAGCATAATTTAATTCAGTTTTTTTTTAAAAATTTTTTGTTTTTTTTTTCATTGCAAAATCCATCTAAATGTCGAAAACAATTTGATTTTTTTTTTTTTAAATTTGGTGCATCATTTAAAATGGCTACAAATTCAAAAGAAAAACCATTATGTTTGAGGAAAATGTTTTCTACGAAAATATTTTAACAATTATGGAAAAAAGCCAATATGATATGGATTTTTTTAAATAAAGCCACCATTGATAGAGAAAATTAAGAAATTTATTTTGAAAGAATTGGGGGTAATATAATGATAAATTCATTTATATATTTTCAGATAATTTATAAAAAGTCCTTTATAAATTTTATTTTAAGAAGAACAACAATATAGGAGAAAAAATAAGGTAATTATAATATAAAATAATATATGATGGGTTATTAAAAAAATAAATATTTTTCAATTAACCCCTCACAGATTGAATATTTAACAAAAAATAAATTTTTTAAGGTCATTTCATAAATAGATATTTATTGAGGATAGGATAAAAATTTGAAACCAAAGTATCAAATTCATATGATTATAAATAATTTGTAAATTTATTTCGACATTTATTTTTAAATTTTTTTTATTTTTTTTATATTGTTTTTTGCATTTTTTTTTTACTACTTTTTCATTTGGCCTGAATTCAATTCTGGCCATTCATCTTTATATATCTATAAATATATATATCCCATATATATATATATATATATATATATATATATAATATAATATTCTCATTTATATATTGAATATAAATTCAAATATATATTAATCTTTAATACTTATTTTCAGTAAATCATTTTTTTTTTTTTTTGTTTATTAGTTAATTTGTTCAATTAAATTCATTTTTTTTAAATTTTGAAAAGTCCATCTTCTTTAAAAATCGTTTTTTAGTTTCGGCTAATATTACAGTTTCCTATTCAAAAATCTTTTAATTTTTTAAATATTGTCTTTTAACATTAATTTGAGAAATTTTTCATATATATATATATATATATATATAATTATATATATGAAATGTATGTATTGTGTATTTAGATCAAAACAATCCTTGATTTTCATTCACATTTCAATGAATACGAAAGACAAAAAAAATTTTATTTAGTTTACAAAACAACATCTAAATTTTTTTTTTTGTTTTCGGATGATAAATTATAAAAAGTTTGTTTTTTTTTAAATAAATAAATATTTTTTTTTAATAAAATGCTTTCATATATACATTTTTAAATATTTTAATTTAATTTAAATATTTTAACTGTTAAATAAAAATAGTTTGTTGTATGTATGTTTTAAAAAATATTTTTTTTTTAAAACATATATTTTGAAAATATTGTGTCCATGTTATAGTTAATATTATATTTATTGTTTTTTTTTTTTTTATTAATAAGGCTTCCATTATTTTTAGCCTTTTTTTTGCATGAAGATGAAATATTATATTGAATATATATAAAAAATAACATTTAAATGAATAGTAATATTTTTAATTTTTTCCATATATATCCAAAGATGTTTTCTAAAACGATTGTTTTATTTTGTATTAAAAGTCTGCGTGTGTAAAAATGTTTTATTTACATATTATATATTTTTTAAATATATATATATATATATATATATATATATATATACCATGTGTGTCTAAAAAAACAAAATTTTAGGAATTTTTTAAAATTTTTGAACACTGTCAACATTTAGTATTATGGGTATAAAACAAATTTGGAATATTTATTTTAGATAAACAACAAAAAAGTGAATTTTAAGATCTTGAATTAATATCTTAACAAAATAAGTTTCAATCAATATATTAATAGTCTGAGAGTTAAATTAAATTCATTCTTTTTTCCCCGAAGAGCTCCTGTAGAAAAAATTTTTTCAGGGAGATATATATATATATATATATATATATATATATATATATATATATAATATATGTATATGTGTGTGTGTGTGTGTATAAATATAAATATATATATATATATATATATGTATGAATATATATATATGTATGATAAAATAAAGAATAAAATAAGAAATATTTCCTAGATTTAAAATTTTATCAAATCTTTTAACGATGAAATTAAATATTCATGAAAAAAAATAATATTTTTTTTTTTTATTTATGCTATCTTGTTTTTAATTGCATATATAGAATTCTTGTTTAAATATATATATATATATATATATATATATATATATATATATTAAAAATTGAAATTTATGGTTTTTTCTACACAAAAATAACCATGATAAAAAATGGAAAAAATTGTTTTTAAATTTAATTATATATATAATTGCATTTATATTATTTTTTAAAAATATTATTTTTAAAAATTTTCTTCATATATATATATATATATATATATATATATATATTATTGTTATCCTGATTTGAAATAGACTATACCAAAGTATTTAAAATTTTTGCTGTAAAAGAATAAACATTGAATTTTTGGGGATGGAAAAATTTTTTTAATAACAAAAATTAAATAGGATCCACTTGGATTATGAAATAAAAACGGAATATAACATATATATATACTATATATATATATATATATATATATATATATATATATAAAATGTGAGTTTGTGATCCTAGGTTTAAATTTTTTGCGATGTCAGACAAATTCTCGTCAAGATTGCAAAAATTTTGAAACTCATGTCAAATACATCATCAATAAATCTTTAATTTAATTTCTATCACTGATATAGAGCGCTTTTTTTAAGTATAAATGCATATATAAATATAATAATATATATAGAAATATATATATATATATATATATATATATATAATGCAAAAAGAAATTTTAAAATGAATAAATTTCCCCCATGATTGAATGGCATTTATAAATATTTTTATAAATATATATATTATAAATATAACTTTTTCTCTCTGCTGAATGATGATCCCCCAGCGACAGAAACTCTGACTGACAGAAAAATTGGTTGGGTTTCAAACAAAACTTAAAAAAATTCTGATGTCTTCATTACGAAGCTATTGATACAGTGAAACAGTAAAAAAATGATTTAAATACATAATAAATATATATATATATATATATATATATATATATATATATATATTATATATATATATGTATGTATATATGTATTTTAACATTTTAAGTATAAATGTTCTCGATTAAGTCAAATATTTTCTAAAATAATATTCTAATAGATCTTGAATTTTATCTATAAAAGAACAATTTAAGATCACGAATACTCAATAAAACAACAACAACAAAAAAACAAATAGCAAAAACTCACACACTGATTACGTCAAAACACTCACTAGTTTTTTCATCATTTGGCTATTTCTTCCCAGATTTATAACTTAGGAAGAGTGTAAATTTTTGGACCATATTTCTTTTTTTTTAAGAATTTCTGATTTCTTAACTGAAAAGGATTACTCGTAATTTGGAAAAGCCGATCAGTAAAATTCATCGATACGAAATGTCTTTTTTGTTAAAGAAACAAAAAAAAAAAAAAAAAAGTACAATGCTATTTTTACTGCTCTTCAACTGCGAATTGAGCACTCTCTGCTGCTGTCGTTTGTACACATTTCGTATAAAAAACTTTAAAATTTTTTTTCTGAATTTTGCCGAGCACTGTTACTTTATTTTCTTTTGATGCCAAATTTGTCGAAAAAAATCCCGCTTTGAAATAATCGGATGTCTAAAACACTGAAGAGTTGTGATACATGAAAAATTAACTCATATATATATATATATATATATATATATATATATATATATATATATATATATATATATAAAGGCTCAAATGTAATTTATTCCATGGTTATAATTTATTACATTGAAAATAATTATGATACAATCAAAGAATTAAAAATTAAATTCAAAATTGAATTGAGTTCCACCTGAGATTCTATTTAATTTCCACTAATATAAATTTATTATTTATATTATATATATAACCTTATATATATATATATATATATATATATATATAAATATATATATATATATATATATATATATATATATATAAATATATATATATATATATATATATTTTATATAAATATTGTTTTTCCATGAATGTTATTGTCTGATCTCTTTTCATATTAACCTGTTTTTTCTGTTTTTAACGATACATATCTCAATCAATTAATCTCTTTCTTGTCAATTTCAATCTGTTCATTATATATATATATATATATGATATATTTATATATATATATATATATAATGAACAAGTCATCCTAAAAATAATTGTTTTCATTTTCCCAAGTGCTTTCAATCGCATCTGAGATTGTCTTCAAATTTATGAATATGTACATGTTTCATGTATAATTTTTCTGTATATATATATATATATATATATATATATATATATATATATATATATATAACCAATAAATTTTAAAAACAATCATATACATTTCGTATCTATTCAGTTAGTGGTGTTCTTTTAAAGAGAATTCAACTGTGATAGCTAATAAATTCAAATGTCGAGATTTCAATACATTGAAATGAATAAATTTAGTTTTAGTTTTTCCACAGATTGATATTTTTTTAATTTTTTAGTTAAATTTTATTTCTGAAAAATAGTGATAATCAAAATTATAATTCTAATCATATAGACAAATTGAAGTAAAATTTTAATATATATATATATATATATATATATATATATATATATATATATATGGTAAAAAAAAAAAATCTTTGGTATATAATGAAAATAGATTCTTTAATATAGAATATTAAAACTGATCCACAAAATTTAGCATTATTACGGAGAAAATAATTAATAAATAATAAAATTTTCAAATAGATATGGGGAATAGCCTATTCAAACTCTTCAAATGGATGTCGGTCGTCTGTCTTCTATCAAACCCAATTGGACTGAATGAATAACCTTCAGAAAACTGCGAAAAGCGAAAAACATATCAATTTGTGGTAAAACTAATACAGAATTTATTCATTTCAATGTTTCAGTCAGACGAAACGGTAAATTATTTTATGAACCCGTTTATACGGGTTCAAATGATATTTTGCAATTGAGCCTAATGGCTCGGGAATTCTAGTAGTTAAAAAAGGCCTTATGCATCTATGATTTCGTTTATGGGGTGACTGATTATCGTCAGAAAAACGCAGGAAAAAAAGGACAGGGAAGTTAATTTGTTTTAAAGGGAAGAAGTTTCATAAAATTAAAGACGAATATTAACCTTATGAGATGAATATGGGGTTATATGAAGAATGAAATGTTAATTTAAAATAGGAATAAAAAGGGGGTCTAAAAAATAAATTCAAAATATATAAAAGGGTGGAAAGAGAGGGAGACATTAAAGTAGAAGAAGTGAGGAATAAAAAATAGAAATTACAATTTTATTATACTGTCGACATTTGAAGAGCTAGAGGGGAGTGAGTATTACGGAAATATGGCGGCGAATTAAGTTAAACCTATATTATGGAAATTTGAATTTGTTTTTATGTCGATATTTTAACACTAATTCATTCAATAGTTGGCTATTTGATCATTGTATCCAATTAATTTAATTTTTTCTTCTAAACATAAGTCAAGGATCGACATATATAAGACTATTAGTTTGATAAAGCGGAACCTATAATATTTCAGACTGATTTGTAAAATTTCAAACAATTTTTTCCATCAATTATAAATAATTTTTTGAAAGACCTGTCTAGGTGAATATATATATATATATATATATGTTGTGGTAGGATCCACCTAATTTGCATAGTGGAGTACCGACCATATAAATATGGTTGGTACCGAGAAGAGAGGGGAGAATCAAGAGATTCAACCAGAGACTCTGCCAGACTGCGACTAAGTCAACACATTCTCCAGGAACGGTCTTACCAGGAATATACAAAAGACTATATGTAAATATTGTGTACACTTTCTTGTTTCAATACATTTTGTTCTAAGTACATTTTGTGTTGCATTATTATTCCATGCATTAGTCAAGTTTCAACAAAATGTAAACAAATTCTTTTTTTATGGGTTTATGCTAATTTTAGTTTATGGAGGTCGTTTTTAGCTATAAATATGTCGCTTCGTCTTGTCCTCTTCAGCCAGTTTTACCCTGAAAATCCGTTTAGGTGAAACCTTGGTAGGTATTTTCTGACTCACTAGGATTTTTTTATAATTTGCTCTGCTTAATGTATTGAGCACTCTTATATATATATATATATATAATTTTTTTTTAATATACTAGGTGTTTTTTCTTTTAATGGAGGCATTTAGGGGTTGGATGATTTTTTTCGACCATCATAGTAGATTTTTAGTTTTTTTAAAAATTTTATTCTGAATTTATATATATATATATATATATATATATATATATATATATATATATATATAGTTATTTATTTGGAAATTGTATTATCCGTTTTTTTCCCACCAGACGAGTATCGGTATTAAAATAATACATAATACATACATACCTACGTACGTTCACACACACACAAGCACACACACACACATGTATTTTTTGTTATATATATATATATATATATATATATATATATATATATATACAACTGCAGTGTAAATGCATAAAAACAAGGGTAACGATATGAGGACGGGTGAAGGCAACAAATAAAACATATTTAGCCCTTCGCCTAATCATTCTGTTTGTCTGACTCTCATCAAGATGGGATCCCACATCACGATGATTTTCAATTGAATTGGTTTGTTACTATAGGACTAAAGCATTTATATTTCGGGCCCAAGTTTGAAATCCCTATTCAAAATTCAAAAGCCAAGGGAAGGGAAATATGAGAGAGAAAGGGAGAAACGTAGCAGAGAGAAATGGAGAAATGTGACAGAGAATGAGAGAGGAGGAAACATGACAGAGAATGGGAGTGGGGGGGGAAACATGACTGAGAAAGGGAGTAACGTGATAGACAGAAAGAGAGAAAGGTGACAGAGAATGGGAAAGTGGGGAAACAGGACAGAGAAAGGGAAGAACGTGAGAGAGAATGGAAGAGGGGGAAACAGGACAGAGAATGGGAGTAACGTGACAGATTGAAAGGGAGAGATAATGGGAGGGGGGAACAAGACAAAGAATGCAAACAGGGAAAACATGACAGAGAAAGGGAGAAATGTGACAGAGAATGAGAAAGAGAGGAAACATGACAGAGAATGGGAGAGGAGGAAACGTCACAGAGAAAGTGGGTAACGTGACAGAGAGAAAGGAAGAAACGTGACAGAGACTGGGAAAGGGAGGAAACATGACAGAGAAAGGGTGTAACGTGAGAGAGAGAAAAGGGGAAATGTGACAGAGAGGAAGGGTCTTTGTGACAGAGAATGGGAAGGAGAGGAAACATGACAGTTAATGTCAGAGGGGGAACGCGACTAAGAAAATTAGGAAAGCAAAATAAAAAGCTAGAAGGAAATAAAAGTTATAGGTTCCACCTAGTCTGGTACAAGACTAAATTAATGGAGCATCAGGCGCAAATCTAACATGCTGTAATTTAAAAAAATGTCTATTAGACTAGTTTCATCATTATGGCCTTTAAATGAAAAATGCACAATTTTCCCGAAGATAACCGTTTTTTTTTTCTTTTCCATTTGCTTTTTATCTTATTTTTTTTCACATATGCTGTTTTTTATAACTAATTCTGATCCCCAATCCACCCCACCCCAACACAACCCCCCGACCAAAAACAAACAAAAAAGGCGTTGTATTTTCAGGCATAACATACAATCCCGGTTGCAAAATGGTGTATCTATTTGTTGGGTTGGGGGATCAGAATATATGCTGACCTTTAAGGAAAATACCAAAGCAGTTTAAAAAGTCGGCGACTGCACACTAATATATATATATATATATATGAGAGAGAGGCTTTAATCTATTTGAGGCTTTCGTTATCTATCTAACCATGTCCACCTAAATGGCTGACAATTGCTATTCTGTACGCGGATATATATATATATATATATATATATATATATATATATATATATATATATATATATATATATATATATATATATATATATATATATATATATATATATTCAAATGCAAGAACGTGTTTGTGAAGGTTAATATAACATCAGGTTTTAAGTTCTCTTTTAATGTCTTGGGCATCGGGCGGGATAATTAATAAGAATCGATGCGGATCTCTTCGTTTGTTAGCCATAAAAGATCCATAATTTAAAATCCTGTTTTTAATTTTAATAGGTCAGCTCAATAGAGCACAAGTCGAAATGGTGACGATAGTGGCTGGTGGGCGGGAAAGTCAGAAGGCGGTTGGGATGATTGCGTTACGCCAGAGCTCGACCTGGACTAGCCTTTAACAGATGTGCATTTTAATGATTAGTGGCTCAGAACGCGAAATCGGCGACCCGAGTTCGAATTCCGATGCTGTCCGTTGCATTTTGCATTGAAATTTCGCAAAATACGCTTGGAGGAGGGAGATCAAAATGAGCAGTTCTCTTCTAGTTCTTATGTTTAGAAGGTGTATATCGGACAGCATTTGGTAATTTAGTCTAGAAGAAACCCCGGATACTTCTAGGGGCCGTGTCCCTTCAGAACGTGTTGCTCATGACTCTCCATAACTTCCTGTCCCTTGTAGGTATTAGTAACGTTTGTCTTTTTATCATCCATCGTTCCGCCATCAGTTCATACAATCTCTTCAGGTAGGTGGCCCGCTGCCTGTCTCCTTCGATATGTCTTGAGTGTGTCAAACTCTCCAAACCTTTCTTCTTCATTAGTTGTCCAAGAAATCTCAGCTGTCTTTCCTCCTTTCTTTAAAATTTCCATTTTTCCATCCATTTTATTCTTAGTATCCTTCTGTAGAACCACACCATTGTTCATTATAGTCTTCTCCTCATTTGGAGGAAAATAATCTAGCATTCGCTTTTATATGTTTTTAATTTGTTAATCCTTTCAAAAGCCAGGCAGTAATATGGAATCACATTGCCTGTTATTATTTTTCCAAAACAGAAACTTCATAAACTTTCTTATGCCCCTCAACTTTGAAATAAATAAATAAAATCAGTGAGTAAAAATGTGCCATGCGTTTCTTTAATTTTTAAGGCGATGATGTATCTTTCGATACATGACTGACTTCAATTTTTTTCCCACAGTCTTACCAATTCTCACAGACCAGTTGCCATCAAGGCCACAGAACCCACTTTCCATATTTTTATTTACCCATAGCTTATGGGGAGAGGAAGAAGAGGATTCACACGTTTAGTTAGGGTATTAGCATGTAAGTCAGTCAGTTATGTGCAAAAAAGATGATTCAAATTTGAGGGGATTATTTGAACATATCTTTCGATAAATGACTGACGAGGCAGATTTTTCCCCTCAGTAAGTTGCCCTTTATTTCTGAATATTAGATTCACACGTATCGTTCGAAATTATAAACGTTTTCTGTCCTGATATTTACCCATAGCTGGAGGGAGAAGAAGAGGATTCATACTTTTCCGAAGGGTATTAGCACGTAAGTAAATGGTTGGATGTCTGGAAATGAACGTAGGCAATCATCCTTCTCCATAAATCATATTGCTTGTTATTATTTTTCCAAAAAAGAAACTTCATAAATTTTCTTATTCCACTCAACATTGAAATAAATAAATAAATCGGTCAGTTATGTGTCATGTCTAATACCCGCTTAGGTGATCATACATCTTTCGATACATGACCGACGAGGCAATTTCTTTCCCGTAGTCAGTTGCCATTTCTTTCTGCGGTAGACCAGTTGCCATCCAAGGCTATAGAACCCGGTTTCTTCTGCTATTTAACCATAGCTGGGGGTGGGGAGGAGAAGAAGAGGATTCACACGTTTCCCAAGGGTATTAGCATGTCAGTCAGTCAGTTATGTGCCATGCATGATACACGCTTAGGTGATCATGTATCTTTCGATACATAACTGACGAGGCAGATGTTTACCCTCAGTAGGTTGCCATTTCTTTCTACGGTAGACCAGTTGCCATCAAAGGTTACAGAGCACGGTCTAGCCTGCTATTTACCTATATCTGGGGGGAGAAGAAGAGGATTCATACTTTTCCGAAGGGTATTAGCACGTAAGTGAATGTAATGGATTCGACTGGAATTCGAACTCGGCTCTCCGATTCCTCAAGCCGCTACCCATTACTCTTAATTTAAGTTAAGACTTTTCATACATGTCATTCAGTCAGTTATGTGCCATGCGTGATACACGCTTAGGCAGTCATGTATCTTTCGATACATAACATGAGGCAGATTTTTCCTGCAGTAGGTTGCCATTTCTTTCCCATTATGATTAGACAGTTTATTCAGGGCTTCACCAAGGTGAAAAAGTTAGGCGACACTTGGGGAACAACCTCTGTTATGTCGCTCTCAGCTTTGCCACTCAGCCCATCTACACATCCCGACAGGTGGTTGGTAATACGAACAGGTAGAAGAGGAAACACGTGAGGAAAGCCTCGTCCGAGTTCGACAGATGAACAATCTGGTCGACGGTTATATTTAACAGTCCCCCGCACCCACGAGGGATGTATGTTGCACAAGGCCGGTATACTGTGGGTACTTCGAGCCCGTAGTCTCGGCCCCCAAATTACCTTTGAACCCGTATAAACGTCTACCTCCCAGGACGAAACTTTGCCCAGCGGTCTATTCGACTGTTCCGCCAAGGACTACTCTCCTACTAATCTTATAGTAGGCGGAAGAGTCCAACATAGACTCTTTGGAGGGAGGACACGACAAAAGTTTCGCTGACCAGTGTTCCAGGATTTTTCATCCGCTTTCTTGGACTACCGTTTCTTTTGGTTTGAAACGAAACTTAAATTTCTAAGACTGAATTCCAGTAACTTGGATTGATTGTTTCTTCATCTTCAGACATTAGTCTCTTCCAGTAAAATCTTCAATTCCAAGTTTCGCCGGATCCAATTTTATTTTCGTTACGGTTTTCGATTTTTCATTATTCGACATTACTTCTTTTTTGGAAGGTGGGGGCGGTTATTATTAATATTTCTTTCTGAAAAGAATCAATTTAAGTTATTTCGACTGTGCTGCTTGTAAAATGGAGATAATCTTACGACACGGTTGGAAAGGACATATGGGAGTAGAATTAATCGGTTTGTATCCAAACGTGATAATCCCATCAGAACCAATAATCAATGGAAAAGTAATACATTTTCTCTATCCCCAACCCCATTTTCCACTCTTTCTTTTCTCTTCTTCATGTTTCATTCATCCTTTTCCATCTCCCATGTTCTACGCTTTCCTCTCTCTCACTCATGTCGCATTCTTTCCTTTTCATCTGCCATCTTCCATTCTTACAATAACCTTTACACATGCTCCACTCTTTCCTTTTCTTCCCTCGTGTTACAAACATTTCTTTTCCCTCCCTCATGATCTACGCTTTCTTTTTCTTCTCAAGTGATCCACTCTTTCCTATCTTTCCCTCACGCCCATTATTTCCTTTTCAAATGACATCTTCCATTCTTTCCTTTCCCTCACTCATGCTCCATTCTTTACTTTTCTTCTCACGTGTTCCACTCTTTCCTTTCTTTCCCTCATTTTCAACACTTTCCTTTTTTCCGTCATGTTCCACTCTTTCCTATTCATCTGCCATCTTCCATTCTTTCCTTTCCATTCCTCATGATCCACTCTTTCCGTTTCTCCTCACGTGATCATCCTGGTCAATTCTTTCCTATTCTTCTCAGGTGTTCAACGCTTTCCTTTCTTTCACTCATGTTCCACTCTTTCCTTTTCATCTGCCATATTCCATTCTTTCCTTTCCCTCCCTCATGCTCCACTCTTTCCTTTTCTTCTCGCGTGTTCATCCTGGTCAACTCTTTCCTTTTCTTCACACGTGTTCCACTCTATCCTTTCCCTCCCTCATGCTCCACTCTTTCCTTTTCTTCTCGCGTGTTCATCCTGGTCAACTCTTTCCTTTTCTTCACACGTGTTCCACTCTATCCTTTCCCTCGCTCATGCTCCACACTTTCCTTTTCTTCTGACGTGTTGATCCTGGTCAACTCTTTCCTTTTCTTCACACGTGTTCCACTCTAACCTTTCCCTCGCTCATGCTCCTCTTTCATTTTTCTTCTCGCGTGTTCATCCTGGTCAACTCTTTCCTTTTCTTCACACGTGTTCCACTCTAACCTTTCCCTCCCTCATGCTCCACTCTTTCCTTTTCTTCTCGCGTGTTCATCCTGGTCAACTCTTTCCTTTTCTTCACACGTGTTCCACTCTAACCTTTCCCTCGCTCATGCTCCACTCTTTCCTTTTCTTCTCGCGTGTTCATCCTGGTCAACTCTTTCCTTTTATTATCACGTGTTCCATTCTATCATTTCCCTCGCTCATGCTCCACTCTTTCCTTTTCTTCTCGCGTGTTCATCCTGGTCAACTCTTTTCTTTTCTTCACACGTGTTCCACTCTAACCTTTATTTCCTCATGCTCCCTCTTTCCTTTTCTTCTCGCGTGTTCATCCTGGTCAACTCTTTCCTTTTCTTCACACGTGTTCCACTCTAACCTTTCCCTCGCTCATGCTCCACTCTTTCCTTTTCTTCTCGCGTGTTCATCCTGGTCAACTCTTTCCTTTTATTATCACGTGTTCCATTCTATCATTTCCCTCGCTCATGCTCCACTCTTTCCTTTTCTTCTCGCGTGTTCATCCTGGTCAACTCTTTCCTTTTCTTCACACTCTGTTTCCTCCTGCTTTTTTCCCCTCCTTCTCATGCATCCACTCTTTCCTTTTCTTCGCGCGATTTCAACCTGGTCAACACTTTCATTTTCTTCACTTTGTTTCCTCTAACATTTATTATCGCTCATGTTCCACTCTTTCCTTTTTTCTCCACGTGTTCATCCTGGTCAACACTTTTCTTTTTCTTCACGTTTTCTTATTCTAACGTTCATTGGTTTCATTTCAATCTTTCCTTTTTCTTCGCGCGTGTTCATCTTGGTTTGTGTTTCCTTTTCTTCACACGTGTTCCTCTAAAACCTTTCCCTCGCTCATGTTCCACTTTTTCCTTTTCTTCTCGCTGTGTTCATCCTGGTCAACTCTTTTTTTCTTCACACGTGTTGCCCCTAACCCTTTCCCTCCCTCATACTCCCACTTTTTCCTTTTTCTTTTGCGTGTTCATCCTGGTCAATATTCCTTTTCATTCGTAATTTTCCAGTTGAATTCCCTTTCATGCTCCACTTTCCTTTTCTTCTCATTGTTTTAACATGGATAATCATTAAAATTTCATATTTTATATATCACCACCTCGCTATTAACAATAATTTTCTTCAAGAGGTTGGTGGGGGATCTTAATAACTGTTTATCTTTATTTATATATATATTTTTTGTTTCCATTTAAAAATTTATAATATTAATGCTCTATTTTTTTGGGCGCGTGTTCACTATCAACCTGTTAAAAATCACACGTGTTTCTCTAAGATTTATTATATATGGGACTTTTTCCCTTTTTTTTATGTCTTTAATATTTTTTTTTTATAATTTTATATTTATGTTGAATTTTTAATTTCCTTTTTAATTTTTTTATTTCTTCCTTTTTTCCCTCGATTTTTTCATATCCTTTTTTCGTTTTTTCTTTTGTTTTCTTTTCGTTTTCTTAATGCTATATATAATAATTTATAAAAAAATTTTTATTATATTTCATTTTCTTTTTTTTGTGTTCTTAATAACCTTTTCTTTGCTCATTTAAAATTTTTTCCTGTGAAATTTTTCAGGAAACCATCTGTTTTCTCTCAGATGATGTACATTAAATTCATCTTTTGATATCAGATACATCTTCATTAAACTAGAAATTCTATATTCAATATCATAAGTTGATAAAACAACAAATTTTTTTAATCTAAAAGTCCTTCATATATATATATATAATATTTATATATATATATATTATATCTATATTGTATTCATATTTTTTGTCAAATTAAAAGGTAAACCCTCTTCTAATTTGATTATGGCTTGCCACTAGGACATTCATTGGTCTTATAATAAAAGGATCAAGATAAATCCACATATTCTCCTATTTTGTTTGATGTAAATTTGTAACATCAAATGGACATGTCATATAACACAAATTCTGGAACAAAAAGGTTATACATAATAAATGTATATATATAAATCAAGCCAAGTTTCAGATGGCCTTACTACAAAACTAAAAAGATCAATATGTCGTCTTTTTCAATCTATCTCAATGCTATAAAAACTGAAACATATTGATCGTTTGTCATACTAGAACCACTTTCTGTTATGGAAGAAAAAAGGGGAATCAGAATAAATTAATTTATACTCTAATTTAGCCGATTTCCAAACTTGGCTTCATTATATTTCTTTCATTTATATATTTATTTATTCTATTTATATCACCCCCAAAAATTAAATAAAATAATACATCTTAACTTATAAATAAATTCTGTCTCATGCAAAGGGTTGAAAGCCCACTTCAATACATTAAAGTTTCTAAGTTTAGTCCCCCACAAATCATTTAACACAAATTTTGGTTCCCCCTCACAGTTCTAACATTTGAACAAGTCCCTGTCTTATTTCTCTGCCTATAATCTATATTTTTGTGCCTATAATCTAGTATTTTTTAATTCAAATACTACAATTTAATCCATTTGTTTGGCAGCTGTTCCCCAGGGCCTACCTCTTCACATCTGAAATTTTCCCCTCACATACTCTGTCCTTTGACAGTTTCGCCTGGCCTCTTTCTCTTAGGACAGAGACGTGCTTTGCCCTCATAAATATTTAATTTCTTTTTCCATTTTTACACATTTGAATTTAAAAAATTTTCCTTTCTTGGGCAATTTAATTAACTCAAACAATGATAATTAGTTTTTTTCTTTTCATTCATGTTTTGGTTCTCTTTCCCCACCATGCACATGTTCGTTTTTCTTCTTTTCTGATTTTGTTTTTTCTTCATTTTACCATCTTTTTCTTCATTTTTTCAGTTTTCATTTTTATTTCACCTTTTTCTTCATTTTTTATTTTTTTTTTTCCTTTCTTTTGCCTTGCTTTTTTTTTTTTTTTATTTCTAGATTTATCAATTTTTTCATACAAAAAATATTTCGTTTTCTTCCTAAATTTAAAATATCTACGTTCTTTTTGTTTGTCCTGCTAATTAAACACCCCACCAAACCG
>CAHIKZ030003979.1:0-10000 GCA_903632075.3 Acanthosepion pharaonis
TCAGTTCAAACACCGTTGAATAGTGCTTTTAAACAGATAATTTTCCCCTGACTCTCGAAATAGATATATAAGTTTCGTATCCTAACGTAAACAAAGCAATTTCTAAAGAAAACGATGGATATTTTTTATTTATTAATCCGAGAGATTTCATTACTAAGACCTTATTTCTAGTGGAACCCGTATTTGAGTAGACGCTCCGTTTATTTATTAAACAGTATATTTTTTGTTGTAATGAAATGTCCCACACTCCCTATCGCCTATATGGAGGAAATATATCAGTAGATATATATTTAGTTTGCACAGGATATACCTGGGGGGGATTCTTTCGGGAATTAGTTGGCGATTCGTCTACAGCTGTGCTGGTGAAACTCTCTGCCTTCGAGCAGAGAAGAACCCAGACGAGGCTATACCGAAGGGCAGAGTCTCGTCCGGGGTGGTAGACAGCTACCCTGTTTTTTTTTACGGTTTTTCCCCCTGCATTAAAATAGGCTTTGTCCCACATCCTGCCTCGCGGGGTGGGGTAAGGTAAATAAATTTATTTCGGGAATTACTAGCCTGCCACCTGATTCCCTTTCTTTCAGTAGTGTATTCTCTTTTACAATAAACCTCTCTTCTTTCATCTACGCACGTGTTGCTGTTCCTTCATTCGAGTACCATCTTTGTCTGTTTGTAACCTCTTTACGGATAAAACATTATTATTAGCGTCTACCGGCCTGAATATTCGAGAAATATTATTATTATTATCTCAGCTCTCTTTCTCTTAGACATGTTGCCACCCAAGACTATAGGATCAAGTCTGTTCTGTTATCTAACCATAGTATCTTTGAATGACCTTCTGCAGTGTTACCCTGGAAACATGTGACCGAGCATTTTCATGAAATATAAAATTGGACCAGTGGTGATCGCATTTTGTTCAACCGAAGGTTAATTCCATTCAGTTTACCGGCAGTAGTCTTCAGCAGTGATGCTCTGATTAGATCACATTGTCACCATAATATCCTGTTGTTGAAATTTCGGTTTTGCAGAGCGTTTGGGTCATTTATCATGATCAGGCCATTGTACAGATCGTTCCTGATTGTCATAAAGGACCCATTTCTCATCACAAGTCATTATTTGATCAAGAAATTGGAATTTCTCACGTGCAGCATCGAACACACTTCAAAACGTCACATCTTTGATTTTTTTTTTTTTTTTTTTTTTATCAAGATACCAAATCTTGCCAATTTCCTCGAGATGGTCGGATAATGGTGAAATGTTGACAGATATTATCCGAGATCTTTCTATGGAACTTTGTCGTTGGGATTCTTTAGAGAAAAAAAAAGTAAACACATCTCTTCTTTACGCATGCTCAAGATGAGAACTATACAATGTTTTGAGTTAAATTCTGAAAGAGATTGATATAAAATTAAAAAAATATAGAACATTTTAATAATTAAGAATTAATAAAATATTTTTGTGAAAGTATTATATTAATATATATGAACACAAAATATTTGTTCTTAAATCGGATATTATTTTCCGAACAGCCTAATAAAAAAATAATATAGAGAAAAGACATAAACTAACCTATTATCGAATCAATTAATTTTATGGTTAATTAACCCTTTGCTGGTTATTTCAAGTCAGAAAATATTTTTAGATTGTAGGAATTTTTTGAGATGATTAAATGATACAAATATTCCTCGTTAACCCACAGCGGAAAGGGGAAGGTATTTGCGTGTAAGTAAATATAATGAACCCAACTGGGATTAGATCTCTGATCTGCGATTAACAATTCCGAGTCATCATGCATTAGACCGTCGGCACATCCGAGTTAACAACATCTGGTTTTCCCAAGCGGTCACCCACTTAGGTACTGGCCTGTATCAATGATGCTTAACGGTGTTTCAGCGTGATATGACCACTATCCTTATCCAGACATTTCCTACGTCCCACCAGCGATATAACTATGCAGGTGTCATCTCATAACCGCAGTGCCTGCATATATATAGATATAGAGTCAAGACTGTTGTGATAGTAGATTTATTCGTCGATGACCTGATTAGGCTGCAGGTAGCACTGGTTTAAATGATACTAATAACACTCTTTAGATCTGACATAATAGGTTTGGTTTGTTTTATGGCATATCAACCTCAATGGGTCATTTAATGCCGACCACTTTTTTCCTGGTAATCCTTTTGTTTTGTCAAAATCTATTTCTGGTAATATTTTTCCCTCAAAAATGTATAGATGGTAATTTTTTTTTCAAAAACGTATAGCTGGTAATTTTTTTTTTCACAAACGTATAGCTGGTAATATTACTTTTTCAAAAACGTATAGCTGGTAATATTATTTTTTCAAATATATAGCCGGCAATACTATTCTTTCAACAAAACAAAAGAAAAAAAACAAAACCAAAAAAATGTATAGCTTGTAATATTTTTTCAAAAACATTATCAGAGGCCTTGCAGTTGGACGTAGTTTATCGTCATACTCAGGACGCGGATGTACTTTATCGTCATACTCAGAATGAGATCTCGGTTTGGGGGTGCTGTTGGACGTAGTTTATGGCCACACCCAAGACGCAGATGTAATTTATCGTTATACCCAGGACGCGGACGTAGTTTATCGTCATACCCAGGACGCGGATGTAGTTTATCGTCCTACCCAGGACGAGATATAACAGGAATATAAAAATGTTTTGAATATATTGATAGTTTCATTTGTAGAGTTGTTTAATAAGGCACAGCGACTAGAAATAAAACTCTTTTTTTTTCAATATATTTTCATATTAATACAGATTAATCACACCAGAGATACGAATATAAGAAAAATATAAATTTTATAAAACTAACTAGGGCGTCTTGTTTGCTATGTAAATTAAAGTTAGATGCTTTGTTACCATATCCTGAAGTCGGGGAATTATATTGAATCAATTTCTATGTTTGGTTTAGTTTGGTTTATTTTGTTTTACGGCATATCAACCTCAATGGGTTATTTAATGCCGACGAACATTTTTAAGATAGATTCGTATGAACAAAATATGTATTTTTTTGGTTTAGATTGCTTTGGTTTATTTTGTTTTACGGCATATCAACTTCAATGGGTTATTTAATGCCGATAAGATTTTTAGTATAGATTCGTATGAATAGAATATGTATTTTTTGGTTTAGATTGCTTTAGTTTATTTTGTTTTACGGCATATCAACCTCAATGGGTTATTTAATGCTGATAGCAATTTTAGGATAGATTCGTATGAACAGAATATGTATTCTTTGGTTTAGATTGGTTTGGTTTATTTTGTTTTACAGCATATCAACCTCAATCAGTTATTCAATGCCGACAACATTTTTTTCCTGGTAATATTTCCTTTTTTCAAAACTCTACTTCTACTAATATTTTCTTCCTCAAAAATATATAGCTGGTAATATTATTTTAAAACATGTATTGCCGGTAATAGTTTTTTTTTTTAATCGGTCAACTTATCGGAAATAATATGCTGAAAGGGAAGGGGAGAAAAGAGAAAAAGAAAAGGGGAAAGTAAATGAAAAAAGAGATGTATTTAGGATTTACGGAGGAAGAAGAGGGGTGGTATAGTTTTAGCAGTTTAGGTAAAAAAAAGGAACAGATTTTAACGTTTGATAGTAATTTAAATGTTTAAAAAATCCACAAAGAAATTAATTTAATGCTTGCTTGCAATTTAATTATTTAACTCTTTTACAAATAATTTAGGGATTTAATATGAGTTAAATACTATATCTAAAAACATATTAATAAAAAACACATTAAAAATAATTTAAAATATAAAAGATTACTGATAGTAATCTTTTATTACTTATCTTATTGTAAATGACTTATTCTAAATGACTGTTAAGGTAACATCTTTATCAGTTTGAATGTAATTCATGAATGTAATTTGTAACTATTTTTAGATGTGTAATCTTTCTTACTTAAAGTTTAGGTATATATATATATATATATATATATATATATATATATATATATATATATATAATGACTGGCCACTCCCACACGAGGAGGCCCGACTGCAAGGTCAATTAAACAATCTCTGACGCAGTTGCCTGCTCAGGCATATTTGTGTTTCTCACCTCTGGTTTATGCAACAACTATGTTGACCTCACCATAGTTACATTTTCTGGGAGAAAGCGCAATGTCTAAGGTGATAAATAGTCTGAAAAAGGCCAGAACGCTCAAAGCTTCGGTCACGATGACTTGTAACTTTGTGGTAACAAAAACATAGATGGCTCCCAAAGTGTTCCGTCTACCCAATGTCATTGCCAAGGATGAGTGCCGAGTACAGGCGGATAATATCAAAAATCACCTTTCCTGACAAAATCGAGCATGGCGAGATTCTAACCCGTGTCTCATGGTCAGAAAGCGGACGTTCTAACCACTCTATCGATGAAGTGTATATATGTGTGTGAGTGTATATATATATATATATATATATATATATATATATATATATAGAGAGAGAGAGAGAGAGAGAGAGAGAGATAGATAGATAGATAGATAGATAGATAGATAGATGAAGAAAAATATATACGGAAAAAACAAACAAAAATCCTTATATACAATTATGCTGTTTTAATGTTAATATGCCAAAGTCGGACGTTTCGGTTTAATAAACCATCTTCAGGACATATTCATAAATTACAACATTATCAATACAATATGACAAAGACGATGTACATAAGAACAAGACTTATCCAAACAGATAACTGAAAGTTTTATAAGACCAGCGCTCCGTTTAAAACATGGTCACGTTGTTGTCACGTGGGCGACGCTATGAAAACATATTCCTAAAATTTGAGTATTTTGAATGAAAAATGAAAAGAATTCTATTTTAATCTAAAATTTACATGTACGCTTGTCGAGCATTATTCTCATATATATATATATATATATATATATATATATATATATATATATATATATATATATATATATATATCACAATATTTAATAACTAAGATAATGCAAACGAAAAGAATCTGCATAAAATTATCTACATTGTATACCCGAAGCACATAGAAAAATGTTTCTAAATTTAAAATCCCAGCGTCTCTCCTTCGCGCGCATGTGCAGTCACATCAACGTAAACAAACACTGTCCGGTGAAGCCCTGAGGTACGGAACTCGTCACACGAAAACTTTACACACTTTGTCATTCATCTTTCCTGAAAAGAGCTTTCCTTGACAAATAATAAATTATATATAGTTACCTATATATATATATATATATATATATATATATATATATATATATATATATATATATTATATATATATATATATATATATATATAAATATATATATATATATATATATATATATATCGATATATACATATGTATATAAATTTATATATACACATATCAATAAAACGTATATATATGCATGTGTATTGATAAGTGTATATATATATATATGTATATTTATATAAAATATGTATATATCGATATGATTATATGGATATGCATATATATATATATATATATATATATATATATATATATATATATATATATATATATATATATATATATATATATATATATATATATATATATATATATATATATATATATATATATATTGGGAGGTCTCCTCGAATCTGTGTAACAGTTAGCAACCTTCTATCGCTAGAACAATTACAATTGAGTAGTGAGTTCGATCCTCACTTTGATGCCTCATACTTTCGTTCTTGTGCCACATGTAAGCTATATGACTATATATATATATATATATATATATATATATATATATATATATATATTATGAAGTGAAATATATTTATTTATTTTATGAAGTGAAATGCTATCGTTATGACTCCAACAGTTTAATAAAACTTGAAGTTTTTTACTACAGAATTCAATTTTGAAACCACCAATGGGGAAAAAATGATGCATATTAATTAGAAATTTTGAGGCATTAATAATTTTTATAAAAGAAATTGCCGAATGCCTCTGTGCAAGGGCAAATAATCCTGCCTCATTTTTCAACAAAATTTATAAATCAATGTGTCAATGCAATGGAACATAAAGTCTATCAGATCGATACTGGTGGCAATAGATGACGCCATATAAAACAGTAAATGTCAAGAGACAATGAAAAAACTGCAACGAACTTTTACCAATATGAACTGGGATACAAATCCCAGATCTAGACGAATGAAAAAAGAATTAAAGAGGAAAATAAGTATAATGTAAATCGTTTTTCTCCGAGTATCAATGTTGTTTTTTCAATGCACATTAATTTTACTGCGTTTCTTCTTTTTTAAACTTTATTTCAACCATATATATATATATATATATATATATATATATATATATATATATATATATATATATATATTCCACAATCCCAGCCGATATCCATTACCACGCCGTGCCTCCTAGCTGAGTTCGAATCTAGGTTGAATCCATTACATTCACTTACGTGCTAATACCCTTGGGAAAGGTGTGAATCCTATTCTTCTACCTCCAGCTATGGGTTAAATAACAAGACAGACTGGGTTCTATAGCCTTGGATGACAATTAGTCTAGGAGAAGGACAACTCTGAATTCAAAACCTGAGGGGGATTGTTTGGGGATCTTGTGGCACGTAATGCACCAGGTCTCTGTATTCGGCCCTTCAAAAAGTGTGGATGGTCCTGCACGAATCCTTCACCACTATAATCGAATCTCATGTGCTGTTGTCGGGCTGTCAGTTTCCTGGAAACTGATCTGTTTGACCCTCATACGTCGAACCCGACGGGAGAATCGATATATATATATATATATATATATATATATATATATATATATATATATATATGGAGAGAGAGAGATAAAGAGAGATAGATAGATAGATAGATAGATAGATAGATAGATATGTTTGTGTGTGCGTGTGTTTATACAGGGTGCGATGTATAAATTGTTGCCATTTTATAATTTTAATTTCGCGCATGCGCATTTTATATTTTGTGGACTGCACAGTATAACACGGGCGGTTGTTGTGAACCGTCTGTGAGAAAAGAGCACCATGACGCAATTCTTTCCGCCAGAAATTTGGAAACAGCATGCTGTACTACTTGTCATTCGTACCAGAAGCTCTAATACAAAAATTTCAGTGTTTGGGTTTCAATGTGATGACAGGGAGGAGGAAAAAGTTGTATGATATATCCAGTTAACACCATGATGTGTGGAGTGATCACAAGTGATGGCGATGTTGTGCATCCTTTTCTCATCCTCAGACTCATCAATTGCTTCGAGTAATTAGTGCTACCCTGGATCAAGAGGGTGGCTGGTGGAAAACCCTATCTCTGGCAACAGCACTCTGCAAAATTTCACACAAGCAGAAGAACTCAGTCATGGCTACCTATCAGATAATTTCTACGACCACATCACTGCATACATCTGACCACCTAACTCCCCAGACTAAGTCCCCCTTGATTATTATGTGTAGAGCGAGAGATCAACAAAATTGTTTGTAACACCAAAGATGAACTTCAGATTGATTATGACAGCAGTCAACAACTTAATCAAGGAAACCGTCCAGAAGAGATGCAAGAGATTCCGAAGTCGTCTTAGGCCGTGGTTGAAGCCATTGGTGATTTTATTGAATAAAGGATTATGACAGCATTCACCAACTTAATCAAGGAGATCGTCCAGAAGAGATGCAGGAGATTCCGAAGAAGTCTTAGTCCGTGGTTGAAGCCATTGGTGATTTTATTGAATAAAGGATTATGACAGCATTCACCAACTTAAACAAGGAGACCGTCCATTGAAGAGATCACCAACTTAAACAAGGAGACCGTCCGAAGAAGTCTTAGGCCGTGGTTGAAGCCATTGGTGATTTAATTGAATAAATTCACTCTTTTGTATTTCAAGATATATTTGTGTAATTTTGATAAACATGTCTGTTAAAATAAGATATCATTATCATTATCATTTTTGCTTCATTTAGGCGACAATTTATCCATCACACCTTGAATATGTTTTTCTTTTCAAATTTATTTAATGACCGTCGATGTTAAAAAAAATAGACGTCCATTATCCATTTTATAAAACTTCATTAAGCATTCTTTCTTAATATCTTTCCTTTTTTTTTTGTTCAGTCGTTTAGATTCATGAACATTAAAATAACCAGATATGCAGTATTCCTGCTATATTTTGGCTTGAGTTGCTCAATTTTCAATTTTCCGCTTCGAGCGAGTTCAAAATGATTCTCGGGTTGCCGTATGGGTGATGAACTCTTTTCCATCCTACAATGTTATGACAATCTCCATCCGTTCTTTCCTCCAGTTCAGAACTCGACATATAGGGAGTTCCACTGTGAGAAATTCTTTATCAGAAATTTTGTTGTGGGCCAGACTCAGGAAATGATGTGTTCCCGATCCCTACAAGATTAACCTCCGTGTAGGGCAGGTATGGGCAACCTTTTTCAAACAGAGGGCCGCACGAAATACATTACATCATTGGTTCATAAATAAACATTAAAATAACCTGAAATGCAGTTCTACTGTTATATTTTGGCTTGATTTACTCAATTCTCACTTTCCTCTTTCGAGCACGTTGAAAAAGCTTCTCGAGTGGCCGTATGGGTGATGAACTCTTTTCAATCCCACAACCACTTTTCCGTAGAAGAAACCTTGCCAAGCTCTCGCTGTTCTATCACTCTTTCCATGGTATATGTTATGACAATCTCCATTCCTTCGTTCCTCCAGTTCAGAACTTGACATATAGGGAGTTTCACTTTGAGAGTATTTTTTTATCAGAAATTTTACGTTGTGGGCCAGACTCAGGAAATGATGTTTTTCCGATGCCTACAAGATTAACCTCCGTGTAGCGCAGGCATGTGCAACCTTTTTCAAACAGAGGACTGCATGATTTACAGTACATCATATGACGGGCCGTACTATTAAGAGAAAGAAATTACTTTTTATTAAAGATACCGCAGTCATTTTACCAACAAAAAGCACCTGCCTTACAAATGGGTTAATGTTGAATTACTTGTATAATTAAAAAAAAATGTAGTCTCTAAATAATATTATCACTGATAACAGCGTGATTAACACACATTGCCGGATGGGATTTTGTTTCTAATTTATTCATTTGAATATACAAAAATATTTGTAATAGAAGAAGATTCATCATTAACATTTCCTGTTTCTAAAGCAAAAGATGTTTATGCGTATGCTCTTCCTTAGTGACAATCGTCAATAGTTTAAAACTCTTACAACGTTACACTCAGCGAAAAATTATATTCAGGAAATATTGTACTTAATCATTTTTATGTATGCGATTATGTATGAGAGAGTATGTGAGTGAACAAGTGAGAACTAAAGGAATTAAGCAACTTTCTAATATACATTATTTTTCTCATGAAATTAGGTGTGCCATTCAGAAGGCCAGTCGGGCCGCATATGTCCAGTGGTCTGCAGTTTGCCTGCCACTGGTGCTGGGTCAACCGTTATCTATCCACATATGAACCCCTTCTCACTCCTTTCTTCTACGCTCTTGCAACCTATTTCAGTCAAGTTGAAATTGTGTGGTTCATGGCTGAGATGGAGGATTTACAAAAAATTGGAAGATTTAAAAAAAAAAAAAATAGAGGAGTGCCTCCCTACCCTACAAAAATGCTTCATTTGCCTCGTAAATATTCGATGTGATTGTCGCTGAAATAATTTTGTATTTTCCATCCGTAATAGATATCAGTGATCTAGTCTAGGTACAAATCCGAAGTTTGAATGATGATTTTCTAAGAAGACTGGTAATAGGTGTAGCGCCAGCGACCTGCTGCATGTTCCCCCTCTTACTTTCCGTAGGGTTAATCTTTGAATATAGATAATATATATATAAGCTTCCCCATAACCATAATTATGGCGTCTTTGTATAGTGTTAATATATATCTAATATCAGAAAAAGTGTTGAAGAATTACCGGGTGTAACAACACAGTTCAGTTCGTTCATGTTTCATATCCATTCTTTCCAAATGCCTTTTTTATAAGAAAAAC
>CAHIKZ030003979.1:12500-17500 GCA_903632075.3 Acanthosepion pharaonis
ATTTTCACACGGGAACACATACCCGTACGCACGAAAACTTCATTGCAAGCAATACAGAACATTACAAGTATCAACATATTACGAATATTCAACTACAAGCAACGGAAACTAATTAAACATTTCGGAACATTCACTCCTTCAACTCTTCTGAAGCTAAAGGTTTATAAACATATTCTCAGATTTACAGCATACTTTGAACTCTCTCACGGTGAACATTTTGAACAGCAAGTTCATTCAACTTTCTATGAACTCAGATAAATATGT
Source organism: Acanthosepion pharaonis (assembly GCA_903632075.3). Lineage (NCBI taxonomy): Eukaryota > Metazoa > Mollusca > Cephalopoda > Sepiida > Sepiidae > Acanthosepion > Acanthosepion pharaonis. The sequence continues at coordinate 12,765 of CAHIKZ030003979.1, forward strand.
TTCCTTAGTAAAGACTTTAATTCCAGGCAAAGGGAAGTAACTCCTATTAATTTTGCTTGTATATCATTACATTTTAATATATTTTTATGTTTATACGTTCTTTTTATAGATACAAATATTTAAGTAAATGCTCTGTTTATAATGAACAGTATTAAACTACATTTACCGGCCTGAATGTACGAGAAATTTTCATAGCAAATATGCGTCCTCTGACAGGAATCGAACCTGTATCCTACAAAGAACCGTCATATAGCATGACGGGCTTTACCGATTTAGCCCCAGAGGAGCGTTTCGGTTAGCAAGGTCGATTTTACTGTTTTTAAAATACACTTCTTCATGATTTTCTCTCGTACATTTATATCTGCTCGATGCGTATCTAAATGTAAACAAATGACGTCACACATTATGAAATGGACAAAGTCCGAAAATTATTTTAAGACATTTTTATGTCTATACGTTCTTTTTATAGATACAAATAATTAAGTGAATGCACTGTTTATAATAAACAGTATTAACGACATTTACAGGCCTGAATGTCAGAAATTTTCATAGAAAATATGCGTCCTCCGAGAGAATTCGAACCTGTATCCTATACGGAACCGTCATATAGCTCGGCGTTCTTTACCAATTTAGCCATAGAGGAGCGTTTCTGTTAGCAAGGTCGATTTTACTGTTTTTAAACTACAATTCCCCATGATTTTCTCTCGTATATTTATATCTGCTCGATGCGTATCCAAATGTAAACAAATGACGTCACACATTATGAAATGGACAAAGTCCGACAATTATTTTAAGTAATTTTTTTTTATGTTTATACTTTCTTTTTTATTAATGGACTTTGTCTATTTCATAATCTGTGACGTCATTACATACATAAATACAAATATTGTTCTTCTTATAAAAACAGTTTTTTGTCTTGTTTCACTTATTTGCTTTTCGTTTGCTTAGACATTTAGGTCATCAATAAAGCTACACATGGTTCTCCCCACAAATCTCTTTCTGTTATTGTCCTGACTAACGTTTCGTTCTTTAATACTGTTCTCTGTCATTTTCATACTATCTACTCACACAATCGCAATCAGGAGCTTACTCGCTTCCACCCTCCCTGCATCATTTATACGCAAATAGTTGACATCTTCCAGTATGCGCCCCCCCACCGTCTAGAAAAAACAAAAATTGAATTATCTCTCTTATTTCTGTAAAATATATGATAATAATATGCCGCAAGGTGATTTTAAAAAAATACACTACTCTTGGCCATATCCCGCGGAGACAACGTACGATCACTAAAGTTAAGCAATGTCGAGCCAGGTCACTAACCTCGATGAGTGACCGCTTGGTTATATTAGGTGCTGTCAGCTTGGATGTGTGGTTGGTGTAATGGATACCTGATCCGAATTCCAAATCGGAGAGCCTAGATCCAATTCCAGTTTATATATTTTATATTCACTTACGCGCCAGTGCCCCTGGAAAAGGTATGTGCTCAACTCTTCTCTCTACAGGTATGAATTAATTAATAGGACATTTACCTGTTACTTTTTATCTCAGAAACTTTTTTACAATCTAAAAGTATTTTTTCCGGTTAAATAAATTTCAAATGTTTGATATGCAGGAAAAAAAGCAAATCAATCAAAAATTCACACCCGTATTTCATTAAATGTGTATAATATAATGAATTGTACTTCATTAAATACATACAATATACAAAATACGTCAAATATTTCCCCGGGATATGAGTCCAGGTAAAGCAATCCTGAGAGATAATTTGGTATGCGAAAATCCTTCTGGATGTCAAATTGGAAGATATCCAATGTAATTACAGATCTTCATGTTTAGCGTTCAAAATGACGGCATTCTCTGTTGAGGATTTTTATGGATTTGTGAAGGAAATGATTCTTCGACTATTCGGTGTGGGTGAAAGTTATCATCCAATGAGGTTTCACTTCTGGCCTTCCATAAATCTGGTCGCAAGACAGAATCTGAATTTCAAGTTCATGGTAGTTCAAGAAACAACGGTCATTGTGAATTAGTCTGGCTGTGATTCAAATAATTAATGATACTTGATGGAAAAATGTAGCGCAGGTTCGATTTCTGACGGAAGAAGGGAAGCATATATATATATATATTTAATTTCGAAGTCTTCTCAATCTGGGCCGTTTGGAATAAATTTTTCTGTATAAGAAAATAGACAAAAAAATGGATGTCATGTCAAACACATATACCTATGCATATAAATTTTATATTAATAAGAAATAAAGTTGATTTAAAAAAGATCCACTAGAAAATACTATTTTTAAATTTCATCTACGACAACAAAGCTCTAAGGTATAGGTTCTGATATGTCCCGGAAAGTGATATATTTGTTCGAAGTAGCAAAGTGGTTGTTGACTACCGTAACCGGGTAGAACAATCTAGCAGGTAACCGTAATGGACTGGTCCTCGTCGTAGTGGTAGGCAATAGGCGTAGGCAATAGGCGAAGACTATAGGCGTAGTCCATGTACCTCCACATCAGTATGTATTTATGACTGACACCAGGCAATCATATTACTGTGCAGGGGAACCTAGGTGTATGCTTATTCATTATATCAGGTTCGAAAAAGATTAAAGGAAATCGTGGACTCCTCGGCTATAAATAAAACAATTTTTCAAATACCATAAGTAGGTATTTGAATCTTGTTTAATGTTGATGGTCTCCTATGGACAAATTTGTATTGGCTACGTTCAACTATAACAAGGATGTCTCTGATGAGATAAGAGGTTCGATTCCTGTCAGGACGTAAATTTCTATTTCGTAGCCCTTCTCAATGTATACATGTTTGTATTGATTATACAATTTCAATTTCAGTTCAAAGTTTATAGAACACTAAAAGTAACGCTGTTAGCACTATAGGATCTCTCTCTCTCCTTCTCTCTCCGTCCTGAGTATGACGATAAACTACATCCGCGTCCTGGGTAAGACAATAAACTACAACCACCAGCAAGGCCTCTGATCAGGTGGTTTTGAGGAGCGTCGAATCACCTCTTAATTGCTGATGTTCCCAGGTTCAACCTGACTCGGGGTGGTATCACCAGTTAGGGTCCCAGCTATGCCAAATAGTTAACGCTTAAACTGGGGTAAAAACACCATGAAAGTGTAAAAATAGGTTTTAATACCAGAAATATTTTGTAAAAATATTATTACCAGCAATAAATCTTTGAAGAAAAAAAAATATTACCAGCAATATATTTTTGAAAAAAATATTATCAAAAATGTTTTTAAAAATATTATTACTAGCAATACATTTTTGAAAAAAATTATTACCACCAATACATTTTTGGAGGAAAAATATTATCAGAAATAGAATGTTGACAAAACAAAATATCACCTGTAATAATAATTTTATTGGCATTAAATAATCCATTGAGGTTGATATGCCGTAAAACAAACAAAACCAAGCACTCACTCTCTCTCTCTCCCCCTCTCTCTCTCTCTCTCTCTATATATATATATATATATATATATATATATATGTGTGTGTGTGTGAGTGTATATATATATATATATATATATATATCTTGTTATCCACAGACTGTTTCGCTGTATCACAGCTCTTCAGCGTAGCTTGACGTCCGGTTGCCTCTACCTAGGACCGAAACCCGGCTGAGCTCGCTGAGCTGGCGTCAGTCGGAGATTCTACCACTAATTCGTCGGCGCACAGCAGGGGCGAATGTGGATTTTAGCGTATTTATTTTTAGACAAACACGCAGAAACTGAGAGAACTCGATTCGCTTGATTGAAGAGTCTTGCTATAATAGCCGGTACTAGTCACAGTATACAAACCCTCATTTCCTCCCCAGGAACCTATATATTTTATATATATCTTAGTGAATATACATAATATCCAACGGCCTTAACTCTATTCAAAGTTTAATGCAGTCTTGCTATGTTCGGGTGTGAATTCCGATCGTTATCTCACAGATAACAGTCAGGATTGACACATAAAGATTTACATTAACTGCATAAAACACCGAGTACTCTTATCGACATTTGATATTATGCATATTCTTTAATGTATACTTATAGGTCTGGTTCATGACATTAAGCACTGTATTTATAAAAGTTTAGTAAAAAATATACTTACGTGTTCATTTTTTCTACCCATTCCTTTATATATATATATATATATATATATATATATATATAAAGCTAAATATATATATATATATATAAATATATATATATACATACGCACACACACACACACACATATATATATATATATATATATATATATATATATATATATATATATATATATATATATATATATATATATATATATATATATATAGATAGATAGATAGATAGATAGATAGATAGATATAAAGCTAAATATATACATACAGAGCATGTATTCATCCAAACAAGTTTCAATTAAAAGAGCCGACAAGAAAACTCTGTTTAATTTTTTATTTTATTTTCCCAATTTTCGACTAAAGAGTTGAGTATTGTGCTCGAAGTTGTGGATAAAGTGGTCAAAGTTCATATTTTGTTATTTTTGGTCAAGTACTTTTGACTTTCGTGGTCTTTAAAAAGAAGCGTTGTATAGTTTGTTTGCCTTTTAGTCTGCATCTTGGTATTCTTTCTGAAGCTGGAAGTTTGAAATGGTCTAGCTTGACGTCATGTGCAACGACTTTTGTTAACGAGGTCGCCCCAAAACATGGTGATTTAGTTATGAACTTAATTTAAATTCTT